>JBBBDQ010000980.1:3282500-3495000 GCA_037127315.1 Ascarosepion bandense | reverse complement strand
ACATCTATTGCGTACGGGGATACTGCACCATGCTACAAAAAAGGATAATTTTCGCATCCACATCACTATTTAAGTGTGGCCACGTAACTACCCAGACTGCAAATCACTTAATTATTGTGTTTGAGACACTGTTAAGCGTAAGATGAACTTAAATAATTGGAAAACCATTTATCGACTGAAGGCAATGATTATGACAGCATTATATAACTTAAACAAAAAAGACAATAATAATATATTTATAAATTTATTTTAATTTAAATCTAGGTTTATAATTATTTAAATTAATTTAATTAAATTTAAATAAATTATGTATCAGTTTTCCCCCAAATAATTTTTTTCTAAAATTTTTTTCTAATAATTTCATATCCATTTAAAAACGCGAGTTTTGATAACATGTCCCTAGCGTCTCTACGTGTATGAAATTTTTCTTTTCTTTATTTTTGTTCCTTTTTGCCTCTTTTCTTTCTTTTCGTTCCTTTTTGCTGCTTGTATCTTTTTCCCCCTTTTTGGAGCTAGACATGACCATTTTTTTTAAAATGGTTCAATTACAATTCAATCTAAAAGTAATGTTGTCCAAAATCTAAAAATAGACATTGATTGCTACCTACATATTAATATAAACTATCCGGTTTTTTTTTCTGTGACGTAAATTTTTTGAAATGTTTGAACTTCCGCGGTTAATATCATTTTATTTTAAGTATAAGTTGCCGACGATGCGTGAAATATCTCTTAAGGATTTCATGTAGAAATGATCATACAACGGTTTTGAACTTCGAAATTTAATTTATTTTATAATTGACTCTATAATTTAAATATTAATTACATTGAACCACCTGTATCATTTTTTAATATTAAAAATTTAATATTAATTACAATCGGCTCTTTGAGATTTACAGTCCTGTTTTCCTATTGTGTACATATATATATATATATATATATATATATATATATATATATATAAAGACAACAGGTTTTGTTTGTTTATTAATCTAAGATATTTTTATTAATTTAAACGTTATTTTTCGAAGTTACTAAAATGTATGATGACACAGTTCTCATTTTGATAAAAAATTCTTTATTGTTCTGAATATCGTTTCAAACACTCCATAAATCTCAAAGAAAACTGTGTAAATTTAATAAGCATGAATATATATATATATTGCTTAAATTTTATTTTGTTTGTGTGAATCTCTCTTCAGGGAATAGGAATTCTGATTAATAAAAAAAACAATACATTTCATATTTATAAACTAATCACCATTTACTCTATATTTAATTATTCTGTTAGGCTTAATCCATATTTTGTTCAATTATATATATATATATATATATATATATATATATATATATAATATGTGTTCCCATTTATCATGTTTTAGTCTATCTCAGATTTTCTTTCAGAATCAACTAAATTAACTAAATTTATATCGTTTTTGCTTTAACTGATGAAAACATATGAAGTTCGATATTAAAAATAACTATTTTACACTTTCTTTGAAAAATAGTCATCTGCTTCTCACCTAGCAATCCATTACTGTAAATATACTGCTTCATTCACCGCGACTTTCGCATATCTCATTGCAAACAACTTCAAAACATTTACCCAGACACATTTAATAATTTTCTTGTATTGAATTTAGAAGTTTGGAAATTGAGTTCCAGTTTAATAATTATATTTAATAATTTTGAATGACTCGTTTCTGATTGGAGATTGATCACTTCATTCTACAGAAGAAGTTAATCGAATAAACTTCAATATAAAACTTTCTCGTGTAGGAATTTGGGAAAATGTCTCAGGAAAAACTCTTCTCCTTATAACATTTGCGAAAATTTGATAATTAATAAATTATAAACTTTCATATTAACTGCATTATTTTGTTTATATTTTATATTAACTGCATTATTTTGTTTATATCAAATTGTGCGGCTTACGGCCACAAGTCGTTGAAACACTGAATTCCATAAGATCATGAGAAAAATCGAGCATGGTCAGTAAGAAGATGCATGGGAGTTTGATAATACCAGATCTTGTAAACATGCGATCGATCAAATCAATGAGGGTTTGGAATCTTTAAGTAAGGACGTAAGTTCTAATTACGCTTGGGATCATTATAAGCTCTTACTTGAGTGAAAAAAACTCTCCGAAATAATTTTATTGTTAATGATACCAAGTTACTCTCATGACACATTAGGTTTACCTTTCTTTTATTCAAGTTGATGACGCCAAGTAGAATATAGCATTTTATTTCCGCAAAACGAATCTTTGATAAAAAAGTTATACTTTGATATTAGATTTTGCTTAGGATACACTTATACTTGCTACGGACACGTAAGCACTTGCTTGCCAATAACACAAGGTGAAAGTGTGAATTAATCTTTTATTCTTTAGCATTGGTTTAATTATCAAGAAAATTGTCTCTAAACTGATTGTGATTCCTTCTAAAACATTATTACCAATTGCTGTACACTTGTATGTGTGTATGGTGTAATGAATAATGGCTGAGAAGTATTAATCGTAAAGTGGATTTCCAATTCTAATTTCGTTCATTATGTGGGCCTAGAAAAAACGGCCTTTGTACTGTAACCATTTTTTCATTTCTAATTATGGCTTATTTTGTTAGACATGTATTATTGTTTGAAAGTATTGTTACAACCAAAAATTATTTTCTGATATTAAATAGACTTTTAACTAAAAAAAAACGAATAAATATATATTGTGTTTGTGAGTGTTTGTGAGTATTTGTGTGTGTGTATGTTTGTGTGCGCTTGTGTCCACTCATGAATATATGTGTAGTGGTTTTAAAAGATTAATGCAAGTATTTCCATTCCAAATCCGAATAATTACAAAAATATATCTGGTATTTTAACTCTCTTTGACTTTCTTCCAAACCTAAATAGACTATTTTGCTCGTGGGCACTTGAATTGATCAAGTCAGGCATATTTGCATATTTGTTTACGAAGATCTCAAATAAGATAGTAAATTGAGATCAGGATTCACAAAACCAATTGATGAGTCATTGGTCATTGTTCTATTAGAATATATATATGTATATATATAAGTGCATATACAATTATTGATTTGAATATTCTCGGAAACTGTATATAACACGCTAAAGTACGCAGTTTTTTACCTAGTGCCCATAGGTCAGTGGCAGAAATTCCTATTGATGTCAATTCGGTCGATTTCAATCCTTGTAAGAAACGACAGGATGTCTAACCGTAATGATGATCTGTGATACAGCGAAACAGTTACGAATGACAGGAAGGATTTACTTAATTATTATTTTAAATATTATTCTCTTACTATCCAAGCATTATTTCAATTTGTTAGAGAGACAGAATATAAAATATGGGTATTCTTTAACTCCTACGTAACGAAATGAATATAGGATTTTCAAAATCCATGCAATTTTCCTTGTCGTTTGTATTTAATAAAAGATGTCTGAAAGAAAGTTTGCTGTAAAAATATGCATTAATATGTGTCTGCTCAGAGCTTTTTGGAATGGATTTAGATATCGGTTAGCAACTGAGTTCGAATTCCATTTGATTTCTTTGCATTCAATTACGCATAAATGCATTAGGGAAACCTATTACTGCATCTCTTCTATTTCCAGCTTTGAATTAAATAGCAGAACAAATTGGGTTTAAAGCCTTGCTTGGAAATCTGTCTGGCATAAAATTGCTAACATAGATTCAACTTTCTTTTTCTAAAAAGACAAATTACAGATCCTTAAATGACCCCCTCTACAATGGCTTATGCTCCGTAGGAAACAAAGGGGAAGAATTGGTTGAAACCAAACAGTACTAGTTATACTACGTTCAATTTACAGTCTAGCTAGATAGATGTAGTCATATGTTCTATGCTAAAAGTTTCTTATCTCTTACTTATCGATTATTTGAATCCTTTTCAGATTCATGCTTTCCAGGTAACTTTAATCTTCAAAAATATAATTTCAATATCATTCGTTATTTACTGTCCTCCCGATTACACTTTACTCTTAAAATTCTCTATTAATGTTGTTCCACACTCAGTTAACGATTTTGTTTTATTGGCTTTACTTACTTGGATGGACCGAAAACGATAAAACAAATTTAAAAATCTGTTAATATTAATAAATGTATATTTTTTAGGAATGATTTTCAATCTATGCATGACGATTTACAGGCACAATTATCTAAATTGAACAAAATTATTTCGAAGAAATTAATGTATAAAAAATACTATATAAATGTATAGTTATCACACATACACACACACACATATATATATATATACATACATATATATATATATATATATATATATGTTAAAATCAAAACTTGTTTTTGTGTATTTAGTCATCATTTTTATGAGATTTGAAGATTAATATCTGATTTATGTTCAATGTCACAGAAGATTTTACAATATTTAAAATGATGCAATTTGCTGATATTATTGATTTCATGAGACAAAAATAATCCGAAGTTGAGATTAGTTGTAAAGATATACTTACATTTATCTTTCTTACAAAATTGGCAGATTTTGGAAAACTAGAAAAAAATTTAATATTCGGGAAGGTGAGAAAAATAGTTTTAAGTTCATTTTTTTAAGCAATTTTAAATCTAAATGTGTGAAGAAAAAAATTATAAATCAATAAAATTATCATTCAGCAAACAAAGATTCATTTTAAACATTCTTCAATAATAATAATAATAATAAGAATAATAATAATAATAATAATAATGATGTAATTAATGCTTTGTATCGTGTTCAATAAGTAAACAACGTTTAATAAATAAGGATAAAGAAGAAATAGAATCATTATACATTATAAGTTTCCGTATAAAATGAATTCAATCAAAAACATCATGGAACATTTGAATACCAAAGTAGGCAAGGAGAGGAAATGGGAGACAAATAGAAAATTAGGAGTAGGAATCCTCAACGATATCGGTGAAATATGGGTCCACTTGTATAAGGTGAATGACCAGGAGATAATCAGCACTTCGTTTCAAAAACACCCAATTGATTTATGGACATCGAGGAGTTCAGTAAATAACACTAAAAATCAAATCGATTAAATAACTATAAACAGGAGATTCACGAACACTGTGGTTTAATGCAAAACTTATCTCAGTGCCGAGTGTGGAATAGACCACAAGTCAGTTATCTGCAAACTAAGGGTGAAACTTCGAAGACGAAGAAAACCTAAGGCATCACAAAGACTGTAATACATGTTTCTGAATGACTTTCAAATGCAGAAAGATTGCACTAAGAGAGTGAGTAACAAACACGAAAACAAATGAGTAATCAAAATTCGAAATAAGACGAACTTAAAGAAACGCTAGTGACATCGGCAAATAACATGGTCCCATAGGAAAACAGAGGCAGATAGAAAAACAAGTAGATGACTGAAGAGATTCTTGACATGATGAAGTGGAGACAGAAAACTTTGCCAAAACCTTGAATTTAATACAAGCAACGACAAAGGGAAAGAACGAGTAAGTGTAGACAAATAAAGAGCATTGACTCATCAAAAATATGTTGACATAGAAAAAATAAGCCTGCTTAATAAAGGAAAATTACATAAAAAAATACAGAGAACTGACAGGACAAAAATATACTCCATAACAGAATTTATAAAATTCAAGCATAGGACGATCTTATTGAAAAAAGAAAAATACTCCAGTGATGAAATAAATATATAATAGATCTCTTCCACAACTAGAGAGAGCAACCGATAGTAAACAAAGATGCTGACGGACCGGAAATACTAAAAACCGAAGTGAAAGCTGCAATAGACAAACTAACTAGTAAACAAGAAGCTGGATCATATGGCATAGTAACAGAAATTCTTATAGCTTTGAAAGAAAATCGTTATAGAGTACATAACGGAATTTATAAATGAAACTTATAGGAGTGTAGTAATATCTGATTACTGAAGCAAACCAATTTATCATTAACTGTGACTATACATTCACGCAAAATCGAATGCGAACTCCACCAAACAATCAGTTTGATGAGCCATACAAAAAAACTCCTTGTCTGAATCCTGATGAATAGAGCGAGTAGAAGAATCGGGCAGGAAATAGGACAAGACCAGAGCGGCTTCGTCATGGATACTGGAACAAGGAATGCGATATTAATGATTAGGATTCTCTCTTAAAGGGAGATACAAATAAAAAAGAAAGTTTATCTGTGTTTTGTAGACTATGCCAAAGCGTTCGACAAAGTACATCATAATGATTTGATAGAAATGCTCATTAATTTTGACACATGTGGCAAAGACATCAGAGTAATTAAAAAGTCTTATTTCCAGTACACACCGGGAATACGAACATAAAACTAATTTAGCAGATATACAAAGTTAGAAAGGACCGTAAGACAAGGATGTGTTTCCATCGGATCTATTCAACTTGTACAGCGAGACTATTGTGAAGACCCTAAAAGTTATGCCAAGATTCGACGTTGTCTGTCACAATCTGAACAACGTAAGATAAGGAGATGTTATAGTGCTGGTTAATGAGACAGAATTAAACTACAAGACCTCCTAAAAAAGGTAGATGAAAAAAGTCGAAAGAAATAAATGCAAGAAAACCGAATGTATGGTTATCAGTAAAATAGAGAAGACCAAAATAACAATTACAGTATGGAAATAATGAAATCAAGGAACTAAAAATATTTAATTATTTGAGAAGTGTTCTTACGGAAGACGGACCGTTCGACACTGATGTCCAAGAGCGAATAAGCATGGAATTTCATTTAACTCTCCAGAAGATGAACATAATATTTTTCTATGTGCTCTGTGTCTTTAGAATGTAGGCAATCATGGCTTTTCACGTTTCCCTATCCCTGATGGATGTAAGCATATCTGCTGTTACACAATGCAACCTTCGTTCCATCATCGACCTGATTAGGTCCTTCAAATACGTTATCCGTTGCTTTCCCCTGTCTCTTCTTCCCTGTATCTGGCCTGTTAGTATCAGGTTCTCTAAGACCTCCTTACTCATTTTATGTCCCAGAAACTTCAAATGTCTCTTTCTGATGCTCCTTTTTGTTTCCAACATTTCTAGGACGTCATCACTACTCATATGCTCGATCCATTATATTAACAGCATCCAACTGTAGAACCACATTTCAGTTGTTTCCAGTTTTTATTTCATCTTTGATGATATTTTCTAGCATTCACTGCCATAATGAAGAATGTACAACTCATAGCAATCCAGTACTCTCTTTCATGTTTTGAGCGAAATTGTCCTGATTCTTAATACTTTACTCAACTTGGGAAATGCTTTTCTCGCCATACCAATTTGCCTTCGGATCTCTGTGTCCCATTTCCCGTCTTCTGTTATAACACTTGCCAGGTATTTAAATTTTTGTACCTGCTTGATTCTACTATTCCCGACCGGTATTTTGCATATTGAGTTGTCCTTTTTACTGATGACCATGCATTCGGTTTTTTTGCAGTATATTTGTAGTCCTTTCTTATCACTCTCTTCAGCTACTTTCTGTAGGAGGTCTTGTTGTTTCCTTTCTGTGGCTGATGTCAGCACTGTATCATCTGCGTACTTTAGTTTGATTAAGTTCTGGCCTCGGTTGACAAATCCAGGCATGACTTTTAGGGTCCTCAAAATATTCTCGCTGTACAAGTTGATCAGATCTGGTGAAATGACACATACTTGCCTTACGCCCCTTTCTATCTTTGTATACATGCTGAATTCATTAGCCATTCCTATATAAGCGGTTTGCTGTCAGTAAAGATTCTTAATTAGTCTTAAGTCATTCCCAAATGTGTCAAGGATGCCGAGAATCTCCATTAATTCTTTGTGACGTATTTTGTCAAACGCCTCCGCACAACCAATAAAGCACATGTATAAGTTCTTCATTTGCATTGAACTTTCAGAGAGCATCTTAATCATAAATATGTCATTCCTTGTTCCAGTGTCTCCGATGAAACTGCACTGTTCTTGTCCTATCTCTGGCCTGATGCTCCTTCTCGCTGTATTCATCAGGATTTTGACGATCAGTTTTGTTATGTGGCTCATTAAACTGATGGTTTGTGGAGTTCCCACTCGTTTGCTCCTAGCTTCTTAGGTAGTGCTATGAAGATAGACTTGCTGAGGTCATCTGATATTACAACACTATTATATCATTTTATTATTTCTGTAATTTACCCTATACCAAATTCTTCCAAGTCTATCAGTCGCTCTTTGACTATGCCATCTAGTCCAGCTGCTTTGTTTCTATTCAGTTTGGCTATTGCTGATTCCACTTCACACTTTAATATTTCCGGTCCGTCCTCGTTTTTGCGAAGTATTGGTTGCTCTCTCTTGTTGTGGAAAAGATCTTTTTTATAATATTCCAATCGTTGAAGTATTTCTTCTTTCTACAATATGATGGTTCCATCCTTAGATTTTATACATCCTGTTGAAGAGGAGAATTTTTGTCCTGTCAGTTCTTTTTTTCTTTATGCATGTCTGCTTTATTATTCCTACTCAATCTCTATACTTCTGCACATTTGTCATTGAGCCATTCCTTTTTAGCTTGTCTGCATTTTCTTCTTATTTCCTTGTGTAGTTCCCTGTACTCTATTCCATGTTTTGGTATTATTTTCTGCCTCCTTTGAATCATGTTCGGAATCTCTTCAGTCACCCACTCCTTTTCTTTCAGCTTTAAATTTTCTTTTGAGACACTGTTTTTGCTCATGTCAGTGTTGCTTCCTTTAACGAGTCCCATTTTCAGTGTCCTTTTACAATTTGTTCTTCATATTTGATTTTCACGCTGTTAGTGTATTCTGTCTTTAGTTTGAGGTCATTCACAAGTGTGATTTATTTCAGTTTTGGTGCTACACTAGGCTTCTCCAATCTCCGGAGATTCACCTTTAGTTTACAGATGACTGGGACGTCGGCGCTTCCACAGTCAGGGCTTTTTTGTTAGAAACAAATGAAAAAATACTGGAATGCTATGTGATAACTGCAGTTCAATATGGCAATAAATTCTGGACAATATGTGGTTCTACATATGGAAGCCGCGGTTATCATTGATCGAGCATGTGAGCAATGGTGAGGTTTTAGAAAGGATGGATAGGAAAAGAAAATAAATTCAGAGCATCAAGAAGAGACAGCTGTAGTACCTGCGACATGTGCTGAAGAAGGAAGTCTTCAAGAATCTGCTACTTACAAGCCAGATAGAGGGAAAGAGAGACAGGGGAAAGCAGTGGATAACATATCTGAAGTGCCTGAACTCCGATAGAGAGGTGTGAAGAGACATGTCTGATAGAAGAAGAAGAAGAATAAAGTGCAGTAGTGGTTAGCAAGATTATTATGCCAGATCAATTACGCGTGAGTAATAGGCCCGATATTCACTCGATACTCTAGATTTTCGGCCTTGTACCTATTCAAAGCTACGCTTTGAAAATCATTTGAACATTTTGACGTAGAATAATTATAAACAATCTAGACTCAATAAATCAATTAAGTCTAATTTTTCATCATTACTGGGAGCAATATTCTTTCGGTCAGGCGCTTTTCTAAGATACGTTTACAAAATATTTAGAACTCAAAGTCGTGGGGAAATTGTTAGCCAACTTGTTTCTATGTCAGTTACAACTGATTAGTCAGTTTGATTCTTAGTGATTGCAAAGTTAAGCACCGCTGACAAAATCACCATATGTATATTTAGAGACTTCGTCAAATGTTACCCCCATAGATTCCGCTATGAGCTACGGTTAAAATGTCTTTATAGCCCTACGTTATATTCTTAAATATCGGCAAGTATTTTCGCAAAATAAATTACAAGTAAATAGAGAATTTGATTTTCACTAGATGTTCCATTCTTTTGGCTTGTTGCTCCATTTGTTCGGATTAGTGACATTAATAATCACTTGCTAGGTAAAATATATAATAATGTGGTAATGTTTATCAATGAAAACTAGCTATGTAATTACGACTGAACTGTGATCTTTACTGGGTCTTCCCTATATTAAGCCTTGTGCCACCTGCAAGATAAGCTGATTACTACGTTGATTTGTTTTCATTACTGAGTATGAAATGGACACTTGATGATTGCATAACACAAGAAACTGCAAGTTGTGCGATAGACGTAGTATAATATATATATTTATTAGTATATATATATATATATATATATATATATATATATATATAAATCAAGGTGAAGAAGATTCAAGTCTTTACAATAGTAAGTGCGCCGGAATATATTTTATTTTTAAAAATGCTCAACAAAATAATTACTATACAGCTTAATATAATCATATCGTTACAAATTAATTGTACATTGCTACACGGAAAACTCTATGTTTTGAGATAGATTCTCTTCATCAGGCAATGTTTGATGTTGGTTGTGAATTGTTTTATATTTAAATACAATACCTTCGGTTTTCTGTTTATATATGTGGGAAGATATAAAATTTACATGTGTGTACTTTTAACTAATCAGAGCGAAGATTTATTTTGGAAATTCGCCCCAAATAATACATAGTAAATTTTGTATATAAATGTAAATCATAGAGATGTCCGTGTCTGAATATATACATGTTATCATAACTGTACGAATATATATATATATATAGTCGCCTCCTGACACTATTTCGGTCGGGTTCCAATCCTGGGTAAAAAAGCAATCGGAGTCTAACCGTACTGATGAGCTGTGATGCAGCAAAACAGATCTGTCTGCGGATGACAATATATATATATATATATATATATATATATATATATATATATATATATATATTGATTGTTTAATACTTAGTTTTTGGTCCTAATAGGCTTAGACTAAGTCACATTGTATTAAAAAGTGTTTGATACAATTATATTGTAGAACTTTTGAAATTTTTCCAGGTTTTTACCATGGGTGGTGTCTTCAGGCGATTTTTAATAACTGATTTTACTATTTACCGTTTTTCTTTTGAAAACCGCTCTTGTAACGTGTTTTATTGTGTTTTATTTGAACGTTCACGTGACAGGGAATTTTTGAAATCCCATTGTTTAAATTAAAAGGAATTATGACGATTTCAATCATAGTTCTATGATTTTTTTTCTTGTGATTGCATTTGGTCATAATTTATGTTCTTTCATTTAACAGTTTGTCTTTATTTGGGTGTGTCATACTTTCTAATTTTTCTTCTTGGTACAGTCTACATATTTGTCCACATATGCACAGTCTTACATATTTGTAAGGCTGAGCTGTTTTTACAATGCTCTACGTTATATGTGGATCTTTTTCATATTTTGATTTCAATTTCCAGACATGTTTAGCCAAATTTTTATTGTTTTTTAATTTTCTATTTTAAATGTAGATATGTAGTTGAAACACCTGGTCTTAAAACTGTCTTTGGTTGAGCCCAAATATATTTTGTTTAGTACCTCTGCTTTGTATTGCAGAGACCTTGAAATGGACATTTATCTTTGTCCCTACAGTTGCATTCTTTGTTGGTGGTTTTGTTTTGTCCGATTCTATTTAAGTTTCTGGCGTTTTGTTTTTTCATGAAACTATCTAAATTATTAGTGCAACTATAATTTAGTTTGATTGTGTTTCTGTTAAAAATTTGTTTACTTCTGATTCTTTTGGAAAGTGCTTATCTATTAGCTTAAAAAATATTTGTCCTATTGTGGTCTTTATTTTTAAATTAAATGGTGGCTTGACCTAGATTATGTTTCGCTTTTTATTGTTGTTTTTGATTTGTCTGTTTGGTTGAGAATTATCTTGTAAAATACTTTTATGGCCAGAATTTCTTATTGCATTCTCATATATATTTTTCTTTTCATTAAGTATTGATTTCTTTGTCAAATTATTAGATAGTCTGTGTACTCTGCCTTTGTAAATGTGTTTAATTATATTATTTGGATGCTTGGTCTTTGTATTTACATATGATTAGTTAGGTTTGTTTTAATGTATGGCGAGACGTTTCCAGTTTGTAAATGAAGTTCTACGATTAATTAGCCTGTATGATGGATTGTTGTTAAATCATATCTGTGGTCTTTCACTGTAAGGAAAGTTTGTTTGCCAGTTAATATTTGTATTTTATTACTTAAATTTAGTTTGTCTGTGATTATTTTAGCTTCATTATTGATGTTTTCAATGTATGAATCTGGGGCTTTTTTGTAAGATTTAATTAGTTCTTCTAATAGGTTTCTTCGTATATATTTGGGTTTATTTGGAATTTTTATCTTGATTTATCTCCTGTAAAAATGTTCCACAATTTTTAAATTTACATGAGTTTTCAGCATCTTCAGAAGCCTTTTTCAATTATGTTATTTTTCCGGTGTTATTATGCCTGCATGTTTGATTGCATTGTAACTTTTCTGTTTTAATATTTTTTTTTTGTTTTAATAAAAGGAGAGTTCTTTAAAGCTATCAAATGTGGCATGCAACGGTCACCAAGTGAGCGCCTGTCTATTTAAAAAAAAAAACTTTCAAAATTTTTTTTCTTTTCTCCTTTACCACTGTGATATTATGTAAGATTGTATGTCTGGAGGACAAATTTTAAATATTTTTTTTTGTTTCTTATCACCCACTTATCACCCAAGGATGTGCGTTGTGGTACAGTGGATATCGGCTCTGAACGAGAAACCGGGGAGCCGAGTTCGAATTACATTTGAATCCATTGTATTCACTTACGCGCAAGTACCCTTGGGAAAGCTATTAATCCGTCTCTTCCCTCCAGTTATGGGTTAAATAGCAGGACAGATTGGGTTCTATAGCCTGGGTCGGTAACCAGTCAAGCGCAGAAAGCAATGGCAACCTACTGCGGGATAATCTTCTGCCCAGTCAGTCATGTCTCGAAAGGGAAATGATCGCCCAAGCGTGTTTCACGTATGGCACCTGACTGATCACCCACTTTTTCTTTAACTTCATGTGTGTGGATATATTTCTAAACTGTTTCCAGTATATGAATTTTTGTATCATATTTAAATTAATATTTTTTTGTTTTGGATCGTTGCAGAAGTGAGTTTTCTCGCTGAAATAGCTATTCAACGAAAGGTAATTTTCGGAATTTATTGATATAATATACTTATTTAGGTTTGGAAAATAGATAATACTATTTACATCGAACCCTCTAACTGGATCATTTCATAATATTGAAAAAGTTAATATAAATAGGATTTGGTCCTTGAGTTTTTACATACATACGCTACCTTATCTGGATTTAATATATATATATATATATATATATATATATATATATATATATATATATATATATATATATATAACCGCCCTGAATGGAGCGAAACTGGCATGTATGCAGCTGATTTATACATATATTTTTATACACACAAATGTATATGTACATATATATATATTTATAAATTTGTATATATATTTTCATATGTATATATATATATATGTATATATATACATATGAATATATATATATATATATATTTATACATGCATATAAAATTACAAATGTAAAGGCAACAATCTGAACAATGTCAATAACATAAATAATCCCTCATCTCAGAACTACTGACATTTTTCTTAGTTTATGATTTTTTAATATATTTTACGAAAATCATAAGTTCTTTTGAGATGGTAACGCTTATTAAGTTATAACTTTCTCGCTCACTTCTCTTGATTATAGCAGAATTTAACTAGAACTTGTGTTGCAGATGGTCTTCTAACCACACAAATGTGCTTCAATTTGTGACAAAGGAATGTGCAGTAGTTTTTGGCCAAATGCAATATTCTCCATGTTTAGCAAACGCCATATTCTCAGAACTCCTTTCATTTAGTGATCTCAGATCAAATAACATTTTAAATGAAAGAGATTTCAAGACGTTAAAGAAATCCATCAGGATGCGACGATGCAGTTCTCGCAATTCACATAGAGGTAATACCAGTAGTGCTTCCCTCAATGAAAATGAAGTTGGATAAATTTTGTTCGTTCAGAATTGAACTACTCTGAAAGAGGTTAAATGCTGATTTAATATGCTAAATTGCTTGCTTCTGTAACACCACTTTCGATACTTTTTCCTTAGACGTACGATTCGCTGTTCGTATGCGCCTTATGATATTTGTATCATTCTTCGTTCGATTGAAAATATACTAAACATAGACGTTTATATCCCCGAAACATAATTTGTATCCTCAGTTGCCTTTTTCGTTAACAAGAACGCATTCTCTATGCATGCAGTGAATTTCCTTTCTTCTTGAATTCTAGAATATTAGCATAAATCCTGGCTTTTTTTTTACATATGTAATCATGGCTGATGTATGTGAGTTGGGGTGCGGTTTGTTTCTCGCTCCTAGAAATCAGAGAGCCCTATTTGAATACTGGTTGAATGCCCTGCAGTCAACTACGCACAGATAACCTTGGGAAAGGTATTAATCCTGCCCCTCTCTCCAGTTGTGGGTTAAATAACAGAACAGGTTGAGTTTTATGGTCTTGGCTGGTAAGGGACAGTGCACATAGAAGAAAAAGAAGAAGATTTTTCGTTTATATTTTACGAGTCCTGACAAATCCTTTTTTCTGTTAACTGAAAAGATATCACCTTTGAATTAAAAACAAAGGTGATATTTTTGCTTTATCATATAAAATATATATTATAAGTATAGAGTAAATTCGTTCACTGTGCTCCAGAGATCCGCATGTTTTATCATATAAAATATATCAAAATCATATATCAGTCTACCAAAACAGGTAGTGGCAACCTGTTATGAGATAATTAAAAACAAAATGCTTACCTTAGCGCTGTGGAGCTCATTCAGGAGAGGCTAAAATCAATAATATCACTGTTGGCTATCTTCTGCATCCCTTACTGTATCCAGTAAATCCCGCCTATGTCGTGCCACCTGACACAGATGAAATGGGAAGAGAGCGAGTGATGCTGAAATCCATGCGCAACTCTCCCTCATTTTAATACAATTAAAGCGCAAGTCATGACTTCTACCTATATACACCTTTTTTATTTTTAATTATATGAAATATTTGATGATTTACAATCACTAATTTTTCCTTAACTTTCCTTCTCTAACACCAAAACGTTTAGAATAATTTTTGTCTTTTTGCCACCAGTGGCTTCAAGTTTTTCCTTCATCTTTGATTATTGTCCAGTATTTATTGCCATATTGAAGAACTGACAACACATATCAATCCAGTACTCTCTTGTTTTTGTCTAGCGAAATTTGTCTGTTTCTTAATATTATTACTCAACGTCTTGACTGCTTCCTTCACCATGTCAATTCACCTTCGGATCTTTGTGTCGCATTTTTCCGTCTTCTGTTATAATATTTCCCAGGTATTTAAATTTTTGTATTTGCTTGATTGTAGTATCCCCAACCTGTATTCGGCATATTGGGCTGCCCATTTTACTCATGACCATGCATTCAGTTTTCTTGCGGTTTATTTGTAGTCCTTTCTTATCACTCTCTTCTGATACCTTCTGTAGGAGGTCTTGTAGTTTCCTTGGTTGCCATAAAATGTATGTGTTTTAGGTTTTTAATCTCATACTTAAAAAATATTAAGTCATAATCATGATTAGAAATTATGGTTTCGATTATTAGGCAGTTGTTCGATATATTTTGAATGTGGTTCTTCAAAGATTTTTATATGATAATATTTTTAATAAGCTGGATATCATGAGAGAATATCTCCCGCTGGGTTTTCTCATAAACAATTATAATCCATTACTGTTCGAGCAAATGAATATGGCGGTGTGGTAGAATAGAACAACTGAGTTATATTTACTGCTAATAACAATAGAGGCACGGTGGAGTGAGCGAGAGTGGTTCACGTTGATGAATCGTAGAGCCGTGTTGTAATTATAGTCGAATGCATCACATGAAAATGCGTGCTAATAACCCATTGGAAAGGTATGCATCCATTTTTCCGATCGACCAAGTGGGTAAATAGCAGGATAGATTGGTACGTATAGGTCTGGTTTTTAACAAAGATCTAGCAGGAAATGGGTTGACTGCCTGCCTAATATCGATGTAACTTCAGTAGATGGAGATTCCTTACCTCACTAATGGTTTACAGGATTGGTGATACGGCATTGCGTCTTCATATATTAAACAATTTTAAACCTTGTGTACGATACCATAGCCATATAAATGTACTTCGGTTTAGTTCTTATCTGATATGCATGATTTGTACTTAGGGTGATACTTTCATTCCGTACAGTTATTTCCGAAAAAAGGAAGGTACTAATGATTTCAAAAATTTTATTTTACAATTATTATCAACAAATATTAGCATATCTCTCCCGATAACTATCTTAAGAACGGATGATTGTCTCAGTCGTGTAGCTTTTAAATAAGTGACAATAACTTGTTGATCCGGTTAAATAAACAAAAAAAAAATGAAAAGAATAAACAGGATAATATATACTCAATCATAGAGTTTGAAATAATTGCTATAAAACCATGGCTATGAGCTTTCATAAAAATCTACTGAACAGTATCTATGTAGTGACCTATTCAGTTATAACAGACATTAAGCTAAGCTTGCATATATCCATACTTGATATCGGTCCTTTACATGATAATAGGTATAAACCAGTTACGCCTTTGTATTGCTTCAGGCAAATAGAGGCTGTTCGACTTAGCGCTGGCGTCAAGTGGTGTCATTCGCGGAAGAATAGCTCTAGAATATCCTTACGTGAATATGAAGTGAAAATAAACATGAATTATATATAACAGAAAGGTCACTGGAGAAAAATGACTGTGTCCATTTAAGGCCGTTCTTATTTACCTAAGTATTATTTTAACAAAATGTCAGTTCATCAATACGGCAGTGAAAGCTGGACATTACCACTGAAAAAGAGGACAAAACTTGAAGCAGCTGAAATTTGGTTCTACAGAAGGATGCTGTGGATATCGTGGACTGTGTATGCAAGCAACGATGAGGTGTTGGAAAAATGGCAACGATGAGGTAAGTAACAGTGAGCATCAGGAAGCGACAACTGAAGTTCCTGGGATATGCAATGAGGAAGGAGAGCTTGGAGAACCTGATACTGACAGGCCAGATAGAAGAAAAAAGAGACAGAGCAAGGCAGCGGATAACATATTTGCAGGGCTTGATCAGGTGGATAACGAAACGGGGGTTGCCAGGTGTAACAGGAGCAACATAATAAGAGCCACTAGGGATAAGGAGACATGGAGAACCGTGATCGCCTACGTCCTGAAGGGACAGGGCACATAGAAGAAGATGTTGAACAAAGTTCCCGATTCCAAATTCCAACGTACATCACCGGAAAGACGGCGAAAACCTCATGAATATAAAAATAAATGAGGAGAATAGTATAAATTGAGGAATTAAATGTAATTAGTTACAATACTTTGTATCAGAAATATAGACAGATGTGAATAAAATTAATTACAACAAAAATTATAAATTAATATTAAAATTAAAATAAATATTGTTAAAAACATATCAGTTCACATTTAATTGAGCAGAATTAGAAAATCTGAAACTAATCCCTAAAGTAATGATTTATGGTTGCCCGTGTCTTGATAAATGTATTAATCATTATAATGGAAAATCTTACATCTCGGTGCCCAGCAGTCAAATCTCAAGAGAATCAAAGCGGAGTATTTGATCTGAAGCCTAATAACACAGGAGCACTTGAAGATGTTCTGCTCACTACAGTGGCTGCACTCTTCCTTCCTTTAATATTCAATACGTAGGATTAATCATGTGAAAATATCTGGTAATCAAAGGCAATGAATTGGTTTTGAAATTCGGAATTTTCTGATAGAGATAAAAGTATAAGAAGATAATTAATAAATTCGTATAAAAAAAAAAATAAAATTCCCAATTGGCAATTCAGTTGTTGACACGTGAGAAATCAAAAGTTAAATTAATGCAGAAAGATTCAGTGACTCGAGATTCTAAGCATCATATACAAAGAAATGACGCGATTCTATACCACTTGAGCTAACAATGGTTTCCGGAAGTCTTCAATTAACACGCAAACATGTAATCATGAAGACCATCTCACAAGGATATATATATATATATATATATATTAAAAGAGAGATATGGAGAAAGAGAGACGCACACGTATAAACGTAATATATATATGGTTAATGTAGATATGTTTGTCACTAAACTGAGCAGAATCATGTCAACTTCAAAGTGAAGACACTATTATGATCTCAATACTCTTCACGGATGAATTTCTCTTTGTGTAAGTTCCCAGTGTTTTTCTTTTAATTTATATAGAGTTTAGTGTAATTTTATATTTTGTTATGTGAGTGTTTATAAATGTCCTTAATTGTTTTGATTGAATTTTCACCCTGCATTTCGTAGTTGTTTCCCCACTAGCCAAGTCCATTCGATCCACTTCAATATCATCGTCACGGGTTAGTAAAAAAGATTTAATCCATTGCATCTCTACCAGATTTTTTCGTATGAGTGGTCTCAATTTTAACTCAAACCTCAGATTTATGTACCCAGCTACTGTAGACAGGTATTGTACTCTTTGATTAAACCAACGCTATTATTCACTGGGTCATGTGTCTTTGGGGTACCAGTGTATTAATTATTTGGGACTTGGCACGTGAAACGAGAAAATAGAAAAAAATAGGGAGATAGTTAATATTTATTAATACGACCTTGTGTCATACATAACTGAACTCTCTACAGCTTACAGATACTTCAGAATTATCACCAGAAGTTTTTTCTCAAAAACGCCATTTAGCATATTATATCAGCATTTAAGCTCTTTAAGAGTAGTTCAATTCTGAACGAACAAAATTTATCCAGCTTCATTTTCATTGAGGGAAGCACTACTGGTATTACATCTATGTGAACTGCGAGAACATGCATCGTCGCATCCTGATGGATTTCTTTAACGTCTTGAAATCTCTTTCATTTAAAATGTTATTTGATCTGAGATCAGTAAATGAAAGGAGTTCTGAGAATATGGCGTTTGCTAATCATGGTGAATATTGCATTTGGCCAAAAACTACTGCACATTACTTTGTCACAATTTGAAGCTCTTTTGTGTGGTAAGAAGAGAAAACCAAGAATACGTAGTGGTTAAAAGTTCAACGAGAAGGTTATTGATATCAAGAGTTGAAAGAATGTTCGTGGTAGTAATCTATCGGAGTAATGGGTGCTCGGTGGAAATGGCAGACGTTTAGTGTATGATATATCATCCGCCAATAGCCAGTGTGCTCTAATTCATTACTGAATGAGCGATGCGTAAATGCTAGACTAACTACTTTTTTTTCAAAGTCTACAATTCTTCCAGAGTTCTCAATCAGGGTGTGATATATATATATATATATATATATATATATATATATATATATATATATATATATATATATATATATATATATGATAGAAGTTATATATGATATATATATATATATATATATATATATATATATATATATATATATATGATATAGAAGTTTAATTTTTTTATAGATTTCAAATTCAAACTTATTTAAGTTAGCAGTTCATGGTATTTAAATATGAATTTGTTTCTCTGCTCACGCTATAAATCATTTCTATACTAAATTTTATTGCTTATCAATCGCTCATTGTCAACGATTCACTAGCTTCAGCAGACAAATAAATAAAAACTGTGACGTTATATAGTTTTTTGGAAGTCCACCTCCAAATGAGCTCCGTGTTAGTTACGTAGAATTCGCTGGCCTCTCTGCAAAATAGAGCTTGTTCATTTTAGCTATGTCTCTACAAATGTAAAGCGTGGAGATCACAAGCACACTCCACTAATTGATCTTCATTCTTTTTAGTAGTCAATAATTTTATAAAAACAAAACATCCAATATAATGATTAAGACAAACTGGAGGCATAGCGTTACTTTAAATTTGGCCATGACGAATGAGATGTGTGATGAAAATTGAAAGTGATACGGCAAAGAACATAAAAGAAAACAATTGACAATTGATGTTAAGTTATTCCAAGTGTAGTGACAAGGGAAATACTGACGATGTCTTTCTTCCACAACGTGTGGATTCTGGGAGAAATTTGACTGGCAGGAACTTTTTGTCATTTCTTAAGAATCCAAAATAAATAAATGCTTCTCTCTCTGCAAAGATTTCATGATTGGCCTGAGATGTAAAATTGAAGAAAAAAGCATATGTAGATATTTGGTTGGAAATATCGATAGAACTGTGAATGCCATGCGAAATTGCGTTTGTGGGAAATAGGTGACCATTTATCTACTTTATTGTGTAGTTAGAAAATTATGTTTTGCTGCTGTCTTTATCCTATTCTGGTAGACTAAAAATTCATCTTAAATTTTATAGATCCAGTTTAGTCAAATGTGTAGGCGTATTGTCCGGACAAATATAATTATTGTTTTGACAATTTATTTAATGTTTAAATATATTAAGAGAAGTGTTATGTTTGGTGCAGTTGATCATTAATTTGAATATTGTGACTCATTTCAGATCCCAAATTGACTATCTATAGAAATAATTTCCTTAAAACGTCGGGCCGACTTTCATATTTAGTGTATAGTCCTTAAATATTTTCGTGGTTTGTTCAGTGTGATGAGCCTATTTCTAATCCATTATGAGTATCAGTCAGTTAAGTGCCATACATGATACAAGCTTACACGATCATATCTCGATACATACATGACAGACTAGACAGCATTTTTCCGCAGTAGGTTGCCAATTATTTCTGCGATAGACTGGTTGACAACCAGGGCCTAATCTACCCTGTTTTCTAACCCATAGTTGGAGTGAGAAGAGTTGGGTAGGGTTACTTTCGCGTCAGTGAAGTTGACGAATTCAACTGGAATTCCTACTCTGCTCTCTGATTTCTCGTTCCGAGCCGATATCTACTGCTTCACAGCACATGTCCATACGGTTTGTAAATATGCAATCTATGTTGTACTTCTGTAGATGTTCTTAAGCAGCAAGCACACAATGAAGTATTCGAAAAAGATATATAGTGCGCCGTGTGTGTGTCTCTTCAGAGCCAGTTCACTTTCTATCAACAATGTAAAGCATCTTCGAAACTGATCAAGTACCTCTTTGGACCAAAGCGTACTGTAAGCAATCTCCTACAACTGAAATTGTTCATCGGTTTTATATATCACACAATCGGTTGCTACTTCGTCAAAACGAAAGAATCAAAATTACTGCCAGACGTTATAAAAGCATAAACATGACCTAGGTTCTTCCTCAGCAATATCCAACTTACTTTTGTGATGATTGTCACATTACCTGTTTTGATTTTCGTCAGCCATGACATAATTTCTTTCTTTTCTGCATTACTATGAATTTTCTTTTTTTTAATATTTGACATCAAGTGCAGGCTTTTTATAAATATTTATTGAGACCAGTTTACCATGGTTATTATCAGGATCTCAAAAATTTGCACAAAAAGCAGCAGCATCTCACTTTTCTGAATGAAAAATGATGTAGAACGTCAGTTGAAAAAATATTTATGTTCTTAGTCATTAGTAATAAAATGTTCAATTTTCCTTGCGGTATAATTTGTGTTATACAGTAATAAAATGTTCTTAGAGACCTGTAAAGTGTGTTGACAGATTTACTTTATGAAACTCAGTTTAATGCGTATCAGAGTGTGTAAACAAAAGACTAAGTCGGTTGTTGTTTGTTAATCCCATCTATATTTTTACATAGAGAATGACTTCGTCGGCGTCTATGGGCTGTCACTCTAACAAATATTTAGATAGTAGAGTTAAAAGGAGATACCTCATGACTACCAAAAGTGGCTTAGCACAAAGAATGGAATGATATACCCCAGCGATGGTAATAAAAAGTGCGCTTTAGAATTCTTAGCACCTGAAGAAGGCCGCAGCCTACAAGTGTCGAAACGTCGTAAAAATTGCAACAAAGACATTAACAATAGTCTGAATAATGTAAATGGTGTAAAGTTTTGCAATTTCTCAATTTTCCTGAGCCTTGAAATACCTGAAATGCATAAAGGTTAATGAATAGTTATTAAATTTGACGAGGTACCTTAAAATTACAGAAAAACAGAGATTACATTTGACTCACCTCTAGAAGAAATTAGAAGTATTGACCATTATATATATATATATTAAAGTTTTTCGAAAAGAAAAAAACGCAGCAAAGAAACTAAATATATCAACAAAAAACCACGAAACGAGTTTAAAATGTTTATTTTAATTTTACTGATAGCAAATGGGTTTAATTTAATTTAACATTTAAAACTCATTCTGCATATAACGTCTACGCAAATCTCTTGAGTGACAACCGCTGTGAATAATTTTCGGTTGGCAGTTTGTGTTTAGCGGCATAGTTTTTTTAATGCCGATATATAAATTTTGTGTTTTTTGAGAGAATAATAGTTTTAGTGATATCAGTTTTACTAATTAATACATACCTGAGGAGAGATGAAATAGATTCATAATTTCCCTGGTGTATTTCCGCTTGACAATAACGACCTCAAATAGAAATAGAACCCAGCAACTTGATTAATATCTCAGAGCCATTACCTTTTACCCCACACGCTCATATCATTTGATAACCGCGGATATTCGCAAGCGGTCACCCTTCAAGTTATGATCAGGCCAGATGTTGCTTAACTCGTTAATAATTAAAATTATTTTATTTCTTGCATTATCGGTTTTTCTATTCGTTCGTCGTCAAAAAGTATATTTAATATGTTTGATTGTTTTAGCTTTATTAGAGACGTATGAGTAAAGTTATATATATATATATATATATATATATATATATATATATATATATATATATATATATAAACGAACTAATAAAACATCGTCTGGTCGAATATGTACCGTTCGGGCAAGTTGGTTTGAGTTTGAGGTTGAAGAGAATGGATTTTGTATGCAAACAGTTCCAACTCACTATGGATAATTCGACGCATAGATCTCATAGAAACACCCACTTGCTGTGACAGTCGTCTGATGGATTTACAGGGCAACTGCTCCAAATGTTTCCTAACGTTTTGAGCATAAGCCAATATTCTCTCTTTCTCTCTCTTTCTTTCTCTCTCTCTCTCTTCTCTCTCTCTGAACTTTTGCCTCAATAGCCTTTGATATTATTGAAAAAAACTTCCATTGTTTATAAACGTTTCTACCCAATTTGTGGTAGCATGTCGATGGCAGAATTTTCCTATTCGAGTCAAAATTACCTCTCCATAAATATAGATGATTTATTTCTATATTACAGTTCAACAATTTTTGTATTTTCTTCAACCGAGAACGATCTTGGTGTCAGATAAAGCCTACCTGTATGTCATGCAATTCACCTGAGTAATACAAAAATATATTTTCTTAGAAAAATATCAGCCTTTACCGTGAGCCGCCTTTTTTGCGATCCACCCTCTCTCTCTCTCTCTCTCACTCTCTCTCTCTTATATATATATATATATATATATATATATATAATAAATAACCTACCTTTATCGAAGTAAATCCTACTGTTCATTATTCATCAAAGTAAACTGATCATTGAAATGTTTGTTTTCTTTGTTTCTTTGCTGGTAAGAAAAATCTTATAGACTAAACCTAATTTAGCTTAAACATCTAAAGCATTGATCTGAGTGTATTTTGATCTTATTAACTGTGACATCGACTGTTTTAAGTTGTTTACTGACAAAGCAAAACAGACTTTATTTAATTGTCAAATAAGGCGTTGTTACTGTCATTATTTTCTTACAAAATTTCGGGTTTCTTATTCTCAGGAAACATTCGATTAACATATTTTATTGATCGACAAAGAGTCGAAATTTGTGAAAGAAAAAGCTTTCAAATAACTTTAATTTCGCTTCCAATTCTTGTGAAGGCAATCATGAGTATCGTCTTAACCACTTGACCCACTGGAAGAATTAATAACCTATGAACAGCTATACAGTCGGTTTTGAAGTAAAAATTTTAAAACCATGAACAATTAAAGAGAACTGAAATGAATGTCGTGATAGCGAATCAATCTTCAAAATTCAGCCCATTAAATTTATAAATTCTAAACACTTAAAATACCTCAGCGTAAGAACCAGTCATATCGACGATTCTTAACCGCCATGACAGGTCACACTAGAGTGACGCGCGTTTCTCTTAAGTGTGCCGCCAAATATTTTCACGGCGTAGATATACAGAGTTCAACAAAATAATGGAAGACTTTGAAAATAATAGCATAATTTAGAACATTTCTTTAACTACCAAAACCTTGTTTTTTTTAATATTCTTTGCTTTAATAATTGTAGTATTACATTTTTTGTTAAATTTTTTTTTATTCAAATTATTTAAAATAGACTGTTAATTCCAAACATTGGTCTATTTATTAATTTTAAGTAATAAGCTTCTTCCTATGTTTCAAGAACTGTTTTCGGAGGAAATGTTATTTTTCGTGATGTTACTGCTCCAATTCATACTGTTAAACTTGCAGTTGAAAATACGATGAACTATCTAATAAAATAGAACATCTTATCTGACCACCGCAGTCACTAGATTTCAACGTCACTGAACGATTTCTTCATTTTAGAAAAAAGAATGAGAAGTCGATATACTCGGCCATCATCTAGTAAAGAATTAGAAACTCTTTTAGCTGAAAATAGTTTTAGCATTCATCTGGAAATAATTCAAACTTTGTACAAATTAATCCCACGTATAATTCAAACTCTAATTAATACCAAAGTTGATCCTACGCATATTGCAATAAATTACTTTGAAATTTTAACAGTTTTTATTTTTTGTCCACTCCCTGTATGTATGTACAGAAGGAATATTGGTACAGTGTTGAAACTTGAACAAATGAATATGCAGTAATTTTGTTTTTCGAAAAATTATTTTCAAAACATTTTGTCATTTTATTATAAATAGTACGTTTTAATATTATATTTTTAAATAATTTTATTTAAAGAATATAGGTCGTAAGACATTAAAAATGTATCGAATTTTCGATTTCAAGACAAAATAAATAGTGCACACTATCTAAAAATGCTTATTTCAATTTTCTACTTCTTATTTATAGAAATATAGCTTCTCAACCACAAGTAACATGAACAATAAGAAGTATGAAAGACAACGCTCAATTGAATAAGAAATAAGATTCTACTTACCAATCAACAGTAAAGAAATTGCGGGAAAATAAGAAACACAGGCTCACACCTAATCCACAGTATTAATAGTTTAAAAGAACAATCGAAGAAAATCGACGGTTTTCTTGAATTATATTTCAATATATTTTTTGAAAACCTTTGCTCAGGTTGCTCTGATATTTTCATTTCCTCGTAGGTACGTCGAGATTTAAAATGGGTAAGATAAATATGTTGGAACATCGTGTATAATAGAGGCATGTATTGAAATCAGCTGATATAGATCAAAGGTTAGTTTAAGACCAAATCTATTAGTTGATATAAAACAAAATATTTACTATAGATCTCATGTTATCTTCTTAAATATTCCGTCTGTCCTAGAGTCTAAAATACATGCCACGCAAGATGTACAATTTATACAGACATTAATAAATTATGATGCTCTATTCAAATGTTTTCACAGATCAATGAATAAAATGGCTTTAAGCAAATAAGACTTCTAGATTTTGAAGATAAACCTTCAGCAGATCTTAAAGACAGGACCTAGTTGATAAAAAACAAAGAAATGTATCAAAATCACATGATGTTTGCAAACAAAGCGGCAGATGAAATGGGTAAATATGTCGTAAAGTAATTCATCTTATCTGATTACTGATTACAAAAATTTAGGAGGAAGAATACTGTAATTATTAAATAGTAAGCAATAATAGGGGAACTAATTGACCTACTTTCATAAAAAAAATATTTTAAGCGAATTTATTTATAAATGTCAACTGATCGTAACTTTGACTCTTCGGTCAATAGATATATAATGTCTCTAGTATGGAAGAAATTATCTCACTATGACTACTAACACCCTCCTTTCTTTTTCTTAGGTTGCCGTTCTCCATCGAAGTTTACATATTTATGTTATTTTTTTATATTTCAGTAGTTATTTTTCTTTTATTGACGTTAGAAAATATAGTCGTATACTAATTCCTGTCTTTGTAACATTAATATATGGTGACTTTTTCCCATCTCTCCGAAACCTTTTCCTCCAACTCAGAAGTTTTCTAGTGTGTTTATGCGTCATTTTCCTTTGCCATTTTCCTTTCAAAGTGTTTTATAAACATCTACATGTCTGAACTATCTTTCCTCATTATTTGTTGTAGAAATTTAAACTGCCTCTCTCTCCCTATTAATCGACAGTTCTCTTAAAATATCAGTAGTGTCATTTAGAAAATCAATATAACCACGAAAAATCAAATTGAAATTCCGTACAGACCAAATGTCATGACGATTATAGTTGTTTATGTTCCAACACGTTAGATTACGTCAGATCATTTAAATTTTTTAAATCATGTTAACTTTGTATCCCTATGAAAATGGAATAGAATAATTTTCATTTTAGACACTTAATGATTTTTTTATCACGGTAAGGACTAAACAATAGACAACAACATATATATATATATATATATATAATAGCCTTAAAAATAAAGAATGCTCAGAAAGACACCCGCTACAGATTACAACCAAATCAAGACATATTTTAACCCCGAATACACAACGCGAAAACTGGTAGAAATACTAAATGTTTCGAATTACCTCTTAATTTAGTTCTTAGTGAAGCTTTGATACTAAAATTATTATTATAAAAATTGCTGAAATAAAAACCTTGTCTTAGATAAACGGGATATTTTAAAAGGCATCAACGGTTCCCGTAGAAAAAATCGGGTTTTGGTGTTGTTGAAATAGCTTATCATAACATATAATGTGTATTTCCCAGAAACTTCAACAACAATCTGTTCAGAATTGTTGCAGCAGAACATATATGTGGTGTCTCCAAGTCTCGAACAAGCATTGGTTAACATCTCTTCAAGATGTGCAACAGGTGTATAACATGCCATTATTTTAAATTTTTAACATAAATTTATGCAACAAATAATTGCTCTGAATGCTTTAATTACATACCCAAAAAGATTGTATGGATAGTTTCTTTTAAAGATCGGTCCATTTTCAGGTTATTTTTAACCGAACAATAACCAGGGCCTTGTGATTCATACATCTTCTAACCAGATATTGTTAGCTCATTTGTGAAGAGATGATTAAAAAATGCAATAGGCTTTAAACCAAACGGAAATTCCATAATAACCGAGCAGACTAAATACCTTACTTCTATCGTGTTGGATGCGATTTCAGATTCAGAAGATCTTACCTTAAATGTCTCTGTGGACTACAGTGGAACTCATACGCACTTCTTATTGCTGTCATACTTGCTGAACCATTTCGTACAGTTCCAGTTAATATTTTAATTTGCGTACCTAGCAGTGTTTTTAGAGAAGCCATATCACAGGCAAAATGAATTTTTGCTCATGTAGCATGGCTAGAGAATTCCGTTTTTCAATTTCCCTGTTTGATTTGGAGTTCAAACATCTGCGCGGTCGTGTAAGAGACTAATTACTTCCTGTTTTAATCCTCTTCTCTATAGATGAAGCTTCCCTGAAGATTTTGCTCTGTTTAGAAGATGACGTCACTTGCACTTATTTTATGAAGGAAGATAAATGAATATAAATTAACAGAAAACAGTATACGTGCTATACGTGATACACGCGTGGGTGATCTTTTCTCGAAGCAGTCATGGCTGACTGGCAAGAAGAATTCCCCGGAGTAAGTGGCCACTAGTGTCTGCTGTAGACAGTTTCCCATCCATCGAAAACAACCTGTGAAATGTGAAAAACAGATTTTGAACAAGAGAGAATATTCCAAAATGTTAAAGAAGTGGATGGTTCACCAAAAAAGATATATTGCAAAACGTGAAGCGATGGAGGGTAAGCAATGAGCACATTCAAATATGTGAAGTATGGTGCGTTAACGAAAGAGCACAATCAGACTTTGAAGAATGGAAGATAAACTAGAAAGCACATTCGAAAATGTGAAGAATGGACGGTAGACCACAGAGCAAATTCCAAAATGTGAAGTATGGAAGTTAAATCAAAAAGCACAACTAAAAATGTGAAGAATTGAGATTTAACTAAAGAGCAACTTCAAAATGTGAAGAATGAAAAGTAAACTATAGAACACTTTCAAAAATGTAAAGAAATATGAAGAATAAATGGTTAACTCTGTCAGTACATAGTAAAACATAAAGAATGGAGCATAAACAAGAGACTACATTCCAAACTTAAGAGCACATTCCAAAATGAGAAAGATTGGTGGGCACTTTTTAAAATTTGAAGAATGGAAGTTAAACCAGTTGACACTTCCCAAAAAATGAAGAAGTGAAGGTAAATTAGAACGCACATTCCAAAATGTGAAGGATAATGAGTTAACCCACAAGCATATTCCTAAATATGAAGAATTAAAGGTAAAACAGAGTGCACATTTCAAAATGTGAAGATACGTTCTCTCGTATTAATAAATTTGAAAAAAACAGTTAAATATTATTAAAAATAATATTTTGTGTATCTTCAAAATTAATAGCCTTAACAATATATTATCCCAATTAACTTTATATCTAATTTTAATTTTCTGATATTATTTTAAATTTTAAGTAATTTTTTATGATAAGGATAATTGATTATACTTAAACGTAATAGAAATCACTTCTATTTACAAAGAGAGGCTGTGAAAATGATATATCAATTGATTTTTAACGTTATAGAAAATCAGTCTTTGCTTAATTCACCAGCGAGAACGTTTTGATTATAGTTCCAGCTCAATTCCAAACACGTAAATGCAATTTTTATAGGTGTATTAATTATGATTCACTGGTTTCTGGGCATATATTACAAAATAAACAATCAATGTGCCAATACAATGAACAACAGAACTTAGAGGACTATCGAAATTTTAACGTTTATAACATTTTAGTTCATGGATATGGGAGCAGAGCACACATTAATTTTTGGCTTATAGTCTTCACTGTGTATTTTCGAGATATGATGGAAACATAAGCGATGTTTCTATATACAAAACATGAACAAATCGCACTTTTCCTTGCAGTCGGACAATTCACAGAAAGACAATTCACTGAAAGATAATTCGCCGAATTACAGTTCGCTGACAAAGAATTGAAAGACTAGAAAATTGGTCAACGCTATATTTTTCTAGATGTTTTTAGTTTTTCTGTTTCTTTAAATTCTTTATAAGCACTTCAGCCTTCATCATGGAGTTTGTCAAAACAGAACGAGAAAGCAGAGGCTTTTTTTATGAATGCGTCTATATTGCTGACAAAACTACAGAATCTAAAATTTACTAAATTTGCCAGCAACGAAAACTATGGAACGCAATCGATGATGTAGCAAAACTCATTCGGAACCCTCGCATCCTGTACAGCTCGGCTTTGACAGTAGTTTATAAAAGAAATAACCGGATGAGAGTTTGAAGTTTAATAACTTAAAGGTTCAACCACTTCTCCTATAAGTGAGTTGTCTATCGGTGAACTCTCATTTCGAAAAATTGTGTTTCGGTTAACTGTTTGCACACCATTTCCCTTAATCAACTTTAATCTTATGTGCAGAATATTCGTAAAGCAATATCAATGCAAAATAATATTTCACATTTTACGCTTATATATCTTATCTAGATTTTATTGATTATCTAGATTTCGGAATTGCCATGTAATAGTTTAAATGTCTATCTTACTAAGAAATTATAACTTCGTATTTATTCTAAGAAAACAATAATACTTGCTGTCCACTCTCTTGTAGATATGTCATCTGATCTAATCAAATATCTGTGATTAAAATAAAAAACGTATACGAAGCATTTACTTTATGTGTCTATGGCTAAAAAAGAGTAAAAAAAAGACTTCACCCTTCTTTAACTCAGTTAAGCAGGGTCGAACCAGGGCAATAGATAGATTGGGAGACCCAGTGGACACGTTGGTTAGAGTAGGCAACAGCCTTCCATCTGAAAGACATTCGGGCTTTAAATAACACAGAATTAGGCAGATTAGCCGTAAAAATGAATCAACAAATTAGACTCACTTTGCAAATGCTTGTGAGCGAACAATTGAAATTAAATATTTCTCCCTCAATATACATATATATGTGTGTGTGTGTGTGTGTGTGTGTGTGTGTGTGTGTGTTCATTCCGTGTGCTCGCAAATGAATTCTTAAAAATATTCGTACATTACTTTTTCCCATTGTGTTGACAGAGAACCTGTTCCGTCATCCATTTCAATATGTATGTTACTTAATATTTTCTTCGTTAAGTCTTTATTATTTAATATCAGTATCCATTTTTACGAGTCTATTTTCTCATTATGCGCAAGATAAATTTAAAAACTCTTTTTTCTGATTATAAATCAATTTTCTTTGTTTTCTATTAAATTTCATTCTTACTCACATTTTCAGTCTCGTTCAGTAGAATCACGTTTCTGAAACTTCAAATGTTGTCTACATCTATGAAGAGGTTGTTTACAACATTTACTGCTATAAAAGAGAATCAATATGACAGTATCATTTTCTTTTCTTTATAACTAAATTATAATAATTTTAATAAATGTCTGTGTTTATGAAATGCATATTTTGTAATATCATTACGTATTCTATATTCACTATCTCATTTTGTGTGCTTTTTTAAGAAGGGATATTTCAGTTTTTGAATATATTTGATTTAATTATTGCCAATTCGTCTTTCTCTTAAGAATCATGCATTTTTCCAGAAGATAAGTGGATTTAATGTGTCCTTTTTATTTTTACTGAAAAAAAACAACGCTTAATTTCAGCGGTTTTTGACTGAGGTTATAACTATAAGAAATACACGATTGTTAGAATTCCAAAATCTATTTCTACAGAAACATAGATCCTGTTTTCTAAGACATACGCGATGATTTACTTCTATGCCTCGGTATTAAACATGTTTAAAATTTGTCCAGATAATGAGAGGTAGAACTGTCTCTAATATATTTTTTCGACTACACAGATTTTGTCCACAGTGCTTTGTTTTTATAACCCTAATCTCTTTGTGCTGAAAAATTTATGAATTGTCGATTCAGGCAAAACTGATAATATTCCAAATAATGAGACGCTGAAATAATATAACGAAGGATTCTAAGCAAAAGCTATGCATTTAAATAACCCTTCTACAGCAAATATTTTACTAATATCATCTCAAAGCAGGTCCAGATCGCTCACGTCCAAATGAAATAAATCAAATGTATCGCTATAGCATACACAATTAATGAAACCTCAGTGTATGCACATTATACTAAATTTAGGAAAATGAACTGTATTTAAATGTGATTCTTTAATTCAGATAAAAATGCAAATATCTCATATGAATAGAAAAGGGATGGTAAAAATTAAATATATTGGTACGTATTCTATTTTCATTATCTCATTTTGTGTGCTTTTTTAAGAAGGGATATTTCAGTTTTTGAATATATTTGATTTAATTATTGCCAATTCGTCTTTCTCTTAAGAATCATGCATTTTTCCAGAAGATAAGTGGATTTAATGGGACCTTTTTATTTTTACTGAAAAAAACAACGCTTAATTTCAGCGGTTTTTGACTGAGGTTATAACTATAAGAAATACACGATTGTTAGAATTCCAAAATCTATTTCTACAGATTTACGGTATATATATATATATATATATATATATATATATATATATATATATATATATTATAAATTATATTTTAGAACATGTACATAATTTTTTCAATATATATACGCTACAAAGGTACATTTGTTTTGACATTGAAACTTCAATGTCTCATCAGGCGGTATGTATAGGAATGGAAATCCTCTTTTCTTATATTTATTCAGTTGTGTTTGATGTGTTGGTGGGTGTTAGTGATAGAGGAACAAATCACGTGTATTGACCGTTGGAATTTTGAAGAAAGTGGTGTGGGTAGTTAAAATGGTTGATTAATGAGTGTCTTTGATATCTAGACAGTTTTAACATTAGTAGTTAGAATGTAAGTTTTTATTATCTTGTGACTAGACTATATCATTTTGATTTCTTAGAAGAGCCGGTAAGGGGTGGGATGTTTATGTCGAAACAAATGTACACCATTTACACACCGCCTGATGAAACGTAGCTTTGTAGCGGATATATATAGAATAATTGTGTACATGTTCTAAAATATAATTAATAATAATAATAATAATAATATATATATATATATATATATATATATATATATATATATATATATAAAATAATGGAAACCCGGGAAGGCGGGGAGGATAATCCAAAATAATTCTTCGAATTAATAAGATATATAAATTAGTTGAAGTGGATATTATCCAGAGCAAATATACGGAAAGAAATCAAATGTATTGAGATATCTGTAAAATGTACACATTATTGTCTAAAAGGATAATTCTCTTACATTTCTATGCATTTCACCATTTTTAAAAAACTAAAAGAAAGAATACACTTAGTTTTGACCTGATTTAAAAAGACCTTTGGTATGATTAAAATATTTTGGTGCCGTGTGCATTGTTTCGTCAACTCTTCATATTTTTATAACTTTCATAAATTCTAATAGCTTTTAAACTAATATTATATCATAATACAAAACAATGTACTAGATATATGTAGGTTAATCGTAATTCTTTATTAATCATATTCTAGTGTTAACATTTTGTAATGTTTATATATGATATTATATTCATTATGTTTATTTAATAATTCCTTATATTTAGTTTTTCATATAGACACAAGTGACATGAATCTTTTACAGTCTCACATATTTAATTTTTTAAACTTTTTTATCATTTTTTGTGTGATTTTTATTGTTTTATTTAAATAGCAATTATATCTCATTTATTTATTTGGTCATTTCCTCTCGCAACACTCGCTTCATCAGCGACTAACTCTATTCTAAGTAACCCAAGAAATCCATACACTAGAAGTTCCCTCAAAGTGAAATACATACACTGAATGTAAACTTAAAAAGAAAAAATAAGAAAAAAGAAATAAGAAAGAACAGTGTTGGGAGTGAAACGAGACTGTATATTATGTTAGAAGGTAGACGTCGAGATGTTGTTACTGAGCGGAAGGAAGAGATGAATTTCTTGTGTTTTCCATAATAAAGTTAGTCACTGACGAAGCGAGCATTTCTCGCAGAAATGATCATGCAACACATGTGATTTTCGAAGCTGTTTTTTGAAAATACAAAAAAAAAATGGCTCTGTATAGAGAAAACTACATACATCGCATGAGTAATATGATCGCATTAGAGATTTTACCTACATGCCACTTTCTCGCTCTCCCTCTCCTCACCTCTCACTCTTTCTCTCTCTCTCCCCATATATATATATATATATATATATATATATATATATATATATATATATATATATATATATACCGTAAATTACGGCGTAGAAATTAAAATTGAATATTACCCTCCTATGTTTACTTATGAATATTAATTGGTGTTGTTACATAAAATTTACTTTTTTACACTATCTTATTAATTAAGAACTTGAATAAGTGCTCGCCGTTTTCTAACAGCTGGATTTTCCAAGACAGCAAACGAGTACTTTCAGGTGGCATCACATCTACAAGGAAGGACTATAAGCACGCTTGAAAATCCGTGTAGGATACTGTTAAACTTAAAAAATCTGCGGTAAGCCCCTCATTCATCAACATCGGTGGAAAAGCAGAATATTCAAGTTTCAAAGCTATTGCTCTCAATTTGTCAGGATCCACCAAAACCATCACAAAAGATTCCTATCGGCTACAAATGATGCACTTGAGCTCAGCATTGAATAAAAATCGGCTTCTGTTATAGGACAGAAACGATATATAGCCTAGCGTTGTCATGTTGCAAAGTAGGTGAAAACCTACTTGGAAACGCTTAAATGGGATGTCCTTCAAAACTCGGTATATAAATCAGACATTGCCCCATTCGGTTATAACTTATTCCGATCGACGTTACATGGTTTGAAAGCACTTTCATTTTTTGAAGATGCCAACAGTGGCTCGATTTGTGGTTAACCTTAAAGAACTTACCGTTTTTCTGACGTGGAATTCAAATGCTACCAGACATATGTGAAATTGTAACAATAGAAAATATTTTCAACGACATGTCTCTCGCTAGTTTTTGTAAATAAAACATAGCTTTTCTTGGAAAAAAGCAAGAACTTATTCAAAGTTCTAATTGTCTAACAAATATAAATATAGTCATTTATTTATTTGTTTATTAGAAGAATTACAAATTTGAATAAGTTTCCGCTTCTTCCACGCGCCCGTAGCTCAGAGATAGAATCGCTGAATGACGCCGATTCGGTCGGGTTTCAATCCTGCGTAAAAGGCAATCGGCTGTCTAACAGTGCTGATGAGCTGCGAAACATGTCTGTCTGCGGATGAGTCTCTCTCTCTCTCTCTCTCTCTCTCTCTCTCTCTCTATATATATATATATATATATATATATATATGTATGTATATGTTGTTAAATATAACGGACATTAAATTCTAATATGTTCAATCATAGCCGTTTTAAGCATCGTATTAAACTTAAATTTGCGGTGAAAATCATTAGAAAAATTGTCCACCGTTGGGACAATTTTTATTAAGTTATTCTTTAAGCTTTCATCTCACATGACACATCTTCAGAGTGGTTGTGTATGCATTAACGCAAAGATATTCACCATCAACGATGGTATTCTGTTATGTTAACATAGAAGATTGTTATGCGGTGATAATAGACACGGAATAGCAGACGATGGTTGTTAAATTGTGATTATTTTCTTACATCTTTCACATGAGAAACTAAAAAAACGTATGTCTAGATTAATTATAATGTGTTTTGACTTGGTTAAAATGTTATTTTATTGAGTGTGTGTCAATGTGTTTTAAAGTAGATGTCCTCTAATATCTGATGTTTACATTTACTGCACGATTGTGTGAATATTATTGTGTTATCGACTAGAACTGCCTAATGTTATGGACATGGCTATGTTTTTGTTTTTTAAGAAATACTCTTTAATAGAACTAAGATGAGAAATGTCACAGGCATGTGCCCAGAAAGACAATGCTTGTAGTAAAACAAATGTATGCAATAGGTCTATTATTAATATCAGAGATACGATCTCTTGGCGAGCGTGCAAATTCATTATAAGTTGTTTTATGATCATATATATTATATCACATATCTATATATGCATAGAGAGACAGAGAGACAGAGAGAGAGAGAGAGAGAGAGACAGACAGACAGACATATATACAGATGTGTAAATTGTCACAGTTTTACATATATATATTTAATTTATTGCGTTCAGGTTTCTTTTATTTTTTATCTTGTTGACTGCGCAATATATTATGAGCAGTTTGCATCATCCGTTAGAAAAAGAGCAACATAACTTCATTCACCAGAATTATCGAAATGTTATTTATGGTTTCCTGACATTCACGACATAACGTTTCTTACTCTTTTGATTTAAATCTGAGGAGAGTACAGAGAATTTAGAAAGATTTCAATGGTTTATGCATTCGACTTCATGGTGTTTTGAGTGACCTCTAGTGATTGCAATAATATGCATCTCGTCATTTTCTCACAGGTGATCACACTGAATACCGTGCCTTGCATTAAGTGATGTGAAAAGTTATTGCTGCCGTAGATCTAGTGGCTCGCTGCTGAAGAAGATATGTTTGTTTAAAAAATGCAACATGCAACACAAGAAAAACGGAGTGATGGCTGTCAGACTATTTCTAAGAACACACCAATCCTCAATTATTACCACCTAATTCCCCAGTCTGCGACACGCTTAACTAATAGGAGTGACGGACTAAAAACAATCCGTGTAACAGCAAGAATTAAATGAAGGCAACATTTACGTCAGTATACAAAAAAGTAAACATGGACGCCACACAAACCATTCTTTAGTGTTCTAGACGTCGTGCTTGAAGCTAATTATTCTTTGTATTTCAAGATATGTTTGTGTAGTTTTGATAAATATATCTGTTAAACTGCGATGTTATTTTAATTTTTGCCGAATTTAGACTGACTTTTTCCAGTTAGAATAATTTGTCAAAAACGTTGTGTTAATAGCGCGAAAATCATTGGTTCAAGCACAATACTGGGTAAAAAAGAAGTTCAGTAGAAATATATATATATATATATATATATATATTTGTCGTACTTAACAAATCAGATTACAACACAAAACTCAACCACATACTCCATGACCACACAAAATTTAAAAAACTTAACAAGAACCCGACAAATCATCTAAAATCTAAACTTAATAAACTCATCAGCGCCAACAATGCCGATCAGAACTCCGTAAAACTCCCCAAAATTATCGGCGCCTACACACCTGGCTACGTATACAGAACCATAAAATTGCACAAACCTAACTATCCTCTCCGCCCTATCATATCCAAAATTAAGACAACTCTAGAGGCAATCCAAATCCTTAAGAGCGAACAACCCAATAATGAAATCATAGCTTCACTTGATGTCGAAAACCTATTCACTAACGTACCCGTTAGCGGAACTATCGACATAATTATAAAGAATACTACTATAATCCTGCATTACCCCCACTCAAAATTAATCTCAACATCTTAAGAAAAATCCTACTAGCTTGTACTACCGAAGTCCCTTTTGTCGACCCTAACAACATTATATATATATATATATATATATATATATATATATACAACGTGACGGCGTTTCCATGGGTTCAGTACTCGGTCCGATATTTAGCAATTTCTGCATATCGAACCTCGAGAATACTACCTTTACAAAATTCAAAAAACCATCAATATACCTTAGATACGTTGACGATATCCTACTGTTAATTAAAAATACTGACGAAATCCTACAACTTCAAAAACAGTTTCCAAATAACTCAGTCCTAAAATTCACCTATGAACTCAGGAATGACAACAAAATTCCTTTCCTCGATAACTAATCAACACTAATGACAATAAGTTCACTATCTCACCATATAAAAAACCCACCAACAAAAATCCCTCCACACTTAATTATATTAGCGAATGCCCCCATTATTACAAATTAGCAATCATAAAAAATCTACTACATCGAGCAAAAACCAACTTGTCTACGAAACGCATCTTCCACAGTGAACTAAAAAATATAAAACAGACACTCATCAACAATAATTTTCCTAACTACATAGTTGATGAACAAATACGACATTTCCTTACAAACCTGAACATGAAAAAAACAATACATGGTAATAGCCCAAACAACCCCAAACATATCACCCTCTTACATCGTAGCCAAATGCACACCAACTACCGACTAGATGAAAATATCCTAAAAAAACTCATAAACACTAATATCTCTCCGACAGACCCCAACAAAAGAATTAAATTTATCATATACTACGCTAAATCCACAACATCCAACTCAATCGTCCGCAACGACTCCTCCCCCACCGTTAGCGATTTGCAAAAAAACAATGTAGTGTATAAATTTAAATGCCCCTTTCAAGAATGTATCTCTGACAAACTAAATAATACCTACATTGGACATACTACTAACTCGCTTTCGCGGAGACTTACATTGCACTTAAATGAAAATTCTAACATATTCCGACATTTAAAACACCACGGCTGTCAACACACACTTCTTAGGAAAACACTTGTTGAAAATACGCATATACTTAGACAAGAAAATAACAAACGAAAACTTAAAATTCTGGAAGCTATCTACATCAAACAGTTTAAACCTAGCCTAAATAAAATAAATTTCGACACCTCTACTAACATACTTCAATGCCTATAAACGACGGGAAAGGACATAGTTATTATACTTACCCCCTACAGCATAGTAGCAGCAGTCCCCAGACCAATCCACTATACACTCAATTGAACAAAAACCCACTACCACCATTCCTTCTCGGCCTACAGCCATGTGCGACACAAAAAATGGACTTGTCTAATTTTTTCTGTAAAACTCCGCTCTGTTAATAATAATTTAAATGTTCTATGTTCACTGTATATTAAATGTTCTTCCTTTGATAATGGTTTATGTAAGCCGAAAGCTCAGACCTGTTAAAAAAATTAACAATTATTGCGATTTCTTGTCGTCTCTCCATGAACGGATCTTACACATAATAAATAGACAGAACTTGTCTATATTATTCAATGAAACCTGTATTAATATATATATATATATATATATATATATATATATATATATAGGTACAAAATCTTCACCTCTTTAATAAAGAAGATTCATGTAGTATTCGAAGTACCATGAAAAAACCGTTCTGATGTTATCCCCGTCAAGGATGTTTGTCAAGTACAAACAGAATTTTTGTACCTATTTTAGTTCCATCTATACCCCGTAGATATGCATTGTGGTGCAGTGGATATCGACTATGAAGTTCGAATTCTAGACGAATTCTTTGCATTTACTTGTGCGTACATACCCTTGGAAAAAGAATTAATCTGTCTCTTTCCTCCAGTTATGGGTTAAATAATAGGAAAGATTGTGTTCTATAGCCTTGGTTGGCAATCCGTCTACAGCAGAAAGCAATATCAATCTACTACGTGATAATCTTCTGCACAGTCAGTCATGTCTCTTTCAGGACATGATCGCTCAAAGCATGTATCAAATATAAGCACTAAAGTGACTACATCCCGTATCGAGCACCTTACGATAAAAACACTGCTTGCCAAAATACATTTTATCAGTAATAACCACTGAAATATAATATAGCGTTGTCTGTAAATACCGTAACAACTAAGCTATATATATATATATATATATATATATATATCAGGAATATTCAGCATTTGTGTTAGGTTTGCTTTCCAAATACACTCGTACATTAAATTTCATGAACATTTTCAGGACCCTAGATGTTATGCCAAGATTTGTAATCGGAGGTCACAATTTGAATAACATAAGTTACGTAGATGATACAGTGCTGATTGAAAACACGGAAAGGCAACTTCAATATCTCCTAGAGATGATGGTTGAAAAGACTAACAAAAAGGACTACAAATAAACTGTAAGAAAACAAAATGCATGGTCATCATCAGATAGAGCAGCCCAAAAATGCCAAATACAAATAGGGAATACTAAAATCAAGCAGCGATAAAAATGTAAAGACATTGAAAGTGTTTTAACAGAAGACGGGAAGTACGACACAGACATCCAAAGGCGAATTAACATGGCGAAGGACATGATTCTGAAGTTGAGTTTAGTATTAAGTGACTTTCACTAGAAACAAAGAAGATAGTACTGGATTACTATGTGATGTCAGTTCTTCAATATGGCAGCGAATGTTGGACAATATCATCAAAGATGATGGAAAAACTTGATGCAACTGAAATGTGGTTCTACAGAAAGATGCTGCGGATATCACAGACCTTGCATGTGAGCAATGATGATGTGCTGGAAAGAATAGAAACGAAATGGAAATTAATATTGAGCATCAGGAAGAAACAACTAATGTTTCTGGGTAGGTAATTATGAAGGAGGTCTTCGAGAACCTAATACTCACAGGTCAGATAGAGCGAAAATGTGAGAGGGGAAAGCACACGGATAACATATTTGAAGGTTCTGAGTAGGGAGATTACAGAACGGGTACTGCGAGATGTTGCAGGAGAAAGTGCGTCAAGATCAACCAGGGATACGGAGACGTGTATGGACATAATTGTCTACGTCCTGAAACTACAAGGCACATAGAAGAAGAAGAAATATTTGCTGCATCGAAACATTGACACGATGCTAAATAATGTTTGTTTCTATTTGAACATAATTAGCTTTTCAGAATGATTTCTATCTCTAAATATAATTATTTTGACATAATACTAACATTTATTATCTTTGGTTTTTAAATAAAATTTCAGACAGGTTGACGTTTTAACTAAAAAGGAAAGGATAACAACACTTAAAACATGACATTAGCGTAAAATAGTTTTATCCGTTTCCATTTCAGCAATCTTTATATTTGATATATTCTAGATATCATATAATAATATACAGAAAATATAAATCTAGACTCAATTTTCAGTTATATATCATGTGTACATGCATGTGTGCGTTGTGGTGCAGTGAATATCGGGTCTGAACGAGAAATGGCGGTGTTGAGTTCAAAATCATCTTGAATTCCTTGCATTCACTTACGCGCTAATACTCTTGGGGAAAATATTAACCCGTTTCATCTCTTCAGTTAGGGGTTCAATAACAGGACAGATTGGGATTTATAGCCTTGACTGGCAACCAGTCTACCACACAAAGTAATGATAACCTACTGAGGGAATCTCTTCTACCCAGTCAGTTATTTCTCTTTCGTGAAATCATCGCCAAAGCTTGCATAACGAATGGCATTTAACTGACTGACACTTGCATAAGATTTTAGCAAAAAATGGGAGTGTTATGATTTTCTAATTGTCGAATATGATGAAGTTTGATTTAGTATTTTTAAATTAGTAACATATTGCTTAATTTCATAAGAAATACCTTACCGCTAATACTGCTTCTATATAAATCGAAATATAAACTGACACGTGCGCCTCCCACACACATCCTCACACACACATATAGATTTATACATAGATACATAGGTATATGTAATTGAAACCATCTCATGTTCGAATATCGGAATCCTCATTATCTTTGTTACACTCTTTCTCGAGATCGCCGTTAATTCTCAGCCTACTCGTGAAGAGTAGTCAATGAGAAATTGAAGAGGTCATTAGCTTGAATTTTTATTTGGTGGAAAATTCTGCGTGACGGGGTAACAAACACCCTTCTCCAGAAACGCCTCCCTCCCCACTCACATGAAAATGAGGCAAGCGAGAACTGACAAACAGTTATCTCCGGTTGCCGGGTGCTTGATATATCAACGCCCCAGTCTGTTACACCAACTCGACTGCTGTTGTCATTTTCTTCCGTTCCCATCGTTGAGATCGTGTAGATCTTTACCAAATCCGCTGTCGATCGTTTTGCTGATGGGTTGCATTCAGTCTGCACCCCACTTCCTAACATTTTCGATATAACGGGCCTTACAGTATTTTTCTCTTTGGATCACAAGAACATTGCTTGTTCTTGTGAACATGACAAGCAATGACCATATATATGAAAAAACGACAGTATATATTTAATAAAGTATATCTGAGTGAACAGTTTGTTCTTAACATCTATTAGTTTGATTTAATATAACAAAATGATGTCACAGTAATAGAAACAAATCAATAGATAAGAACCAGAGTTACCATGTAGAATTATTCTTAAATAAAATGATTAAAAAAAATTACGCCTCGAAATAATTTTAACAGATTTTTAAAACTAAACCTGAAAAATAATATCGCTGTTGCTGCTACAGTTAAACAACGTTACTCTTGACTAATAATGAAAAACACGGAAAAGGGAATGAAGCTTGCCTGAAGTAGTTGTCAGATGGAATCACGCACATACGAGGGAGTTGTGGTGATCATTGAAAAGAGGGTGTTGTCTTTACCTCTTTCTTCTTTGCCTTCACTCATTCTTCTCCAGTGTGTTTCTCTTGTACCGAGAAAAACTCGAAATTTTATATGCTGAAATTTCCACATCTCTTCACCTTCTCTAATTTCCACTCGTATTTGTGTTCCCTGTCTTGGCACATCTGACAATAATTTTCACTAATTATTGCCTTTAAAGCATGCTGCCTTTGAAGCCGGCTAGCTTCGATGTAATCACACATATGTATGTCTTGTTGAAATTTTTTTGCTTTTGATGAAGACCACAGTGCTATTGGTCGAAGTATTTATTTCCTTAATATACATATCGAGTCACAGAAATATATTTATAATCATATTTCATAAGAATAATAAAATCCCGCTGAAATGAAAATGTAGAATTATTCACGCCAGTGAATTATTAATGAAATACAATGTCTTAATTGTTCCTAGAATAACAATTCCTATTAATAAACTTGCTAAAACGCTCATTTTAGAAATGAAAAAAATCAACATATATATCGACTCATCTTAAAAGATTTTTAAGTTGTTATTGAGGGGCCCAGGGGTAGAGTCGCCGACTGGCGCCAATTCGGTCGGGTTATGTAGCAAGCGGAGTCTAACCGTACTGATGAGCTGTGATACAGATCTGTCTGCGGAAGACAATATATATATATATATATATATATATATATATATATATATACTCATTAACAACTTTAAAGAAACACAGATCAACCATAGCCTACTATCAAAAAGGAAGAATATTCAAACAATACAACCCTATTAAAATACAAATGGTATTAAAATTAAAGTAATTTACGAAAAAAAACATTAAACGGGAATTCAGAAAAGGTGCATTTTCACAAAATATGTTAAAACTGTAAATTATACTGAGACGAAAAATAGCTGTAATTAGTTTAAAAATAAATATTTAAACAAGAAAATTTAAACAATGTGCTAATGGATGTGCATCGAACTCATTTTGCCACCTAATCAGAAATTTCAAAAAGCGTATAAATGAATTAAATACAACATAAATTTAAATTTGAAAAAATCGAAATTATTGTAATATATACAACAACAATACGTACATTAATTGTAGTCGAAAATGACATCTTATGATGGCTTTGATCGGTTTGAGCAGCTCATAATAAACAACTCCTGCGGAATGGAAACATCAGACCATGGAAAATTGACGATGCTGCCGATGTTTATACATGACTGGGCTTAGCGCAAGTTATTCTACGCATAGGTTTATCGTAATGTATCCGACATATATAACTCTATGAAAAAACAATGTTGCTTACATTTCGTCGAAATGACATACACTGCATTTCAGTTGTGCTTATAGTACATTCTTATAGATGCGTTACCTTCTGAAACTTCACTTACGCAGTACTGTGAGCGTTCTTAGCAAGAAATCACCCAAGTCATATATATATATATATATATATATATATATATATATATATATATATATATATACACTTATTTATAAATGGAACTTTGTGTGTGTGTGTGTCTCTGTGATTGTATGTTACTTCGAAACAGTTGAACCGATTTTATTGAAAATTTACACAGTTGTATTATAAGCGTCTTCGAGAACACTTAGCTAGGTATTGTGTTGATGTACCCCCGATAAATATCGAAAATCGATAATCGAAAAAATCAGGATATAGAAGGAGTGGTCCGATTTTAATCAAATTTGATAAACACATAGATAAAGACATAAGGAACGACATTCAGAATTTTCAAGGTTACAGTTCTTACAATAGTGCAGAAAATCGATAATATATATATATATATATATATATATATATATATATATATATATATATATATATTGTGTGTGTATTTTGGCAGCATCTTTTCATTAATGCAGGTTTCATTTAATAATATAGACAAGTTCTGTTTATTTATTTTGTGTAAGATCCTTTAGTATGATCTGATTAGATTGATAGTGTTGTCATGCAAAGACAACGAGAACTCGCAATAATTGTTTTTTTTTATCAAGTCTGAGCTTTCGGCTTACATAAACCATTATCAAAGGGTGAACATTTAATATACAGTGAAAATAGAACATTTAAATTCACAGAGTGGAGTTATACAGAGAAAAATAAACAGGTCCATTTTTGCGTCGCACATGGCCGCAGGCCGAGAAGGAATGGTGGTAGTGGGTTTTTGGTCAAATGAGAGTATAGTGGAATGAGGGTATTTGTCTGGGAACTGCTAATACTATGGGTGTAGATGGTAAATATAATAAGTATGACCTCTCACGTCGATTATAGGCATTGAAGTATGTTAGTGGAGGTGTCGAATTTTTTTTTTATTTAGGCAAGGTTTTAACTGTTTGATGTAGATAGCTTCTAGAATTTTAAGTTTTCGTTTATTATTTTCTCGTCTAAGTATATATGCATTTTCAACAAGTGTTTTCCTAAGAAGTGTGTGTTGATAGCCGTGGTGTATTTAAATGTCGGAATATGTTAGAATTGTCATTTAAGTGTAATATAAGCCTTCGGGAAAGCGAGTTAGTAGTTTGTCTAATATAGGTATTATTTAGTTTGTTAGAGATACATTCTCGAAAGGAGCATTTGAATTTATACACGACATTGTTTTTTTGCAAATCGCTTGTAATAGCCCAAAAAGTAAACAACACATGGTAATAGCCCAATCAATCCCAAACATATCCCTTTCTTATATCGTAGGCAAATGCACACCAACTACCAACTTGACGAAGATATCCGAAAAAACTCATAAACACTAATATATTTCCAACAGGCCCCAACAAAAGAGTTAAATTTATCATATATTACGATAAATCCACAACATCCACTCAATCATATAATTGCAGTTCTTAGACTCAGCTATGATATCATTTACTCAGAGGACTTATTTAGCCTTCAAACTTCAGGTTACGATAAAAAAAAAAGCTTATTTGATATCGATACCAGAAAATCAAAATTTGACTTACATCCATTAATTTTTTTAAGTCTACGGTTTCGATTTAACTGGAAGCAACTATTGCTTTTTAGTCTTTCGTGCCAAAGTCCAAAGGGTCTGAGCTTCAGGACCACGGATTAATTTTAAAGCTTTCATTACACCCGAGCAACGCCGGGCTATACTACTAGTATTTCTCTCTCTCTCTCTCTCAATCTCTCTCTCTCTCTCTCTCTATATATATATATATATATATATGTCTGTGTGTGTGTGTGTGTGTGTGTGTGTGTAATATATTGCCGATTATTACTCTCTTTAATTTTTAACTTTTCTCTTTTCTTTTCTCTTTTGTCGTTCTCCCCCATTTATATATATATATATATATATATATATATATATATATATATATATATATATATATCGAGAGAGAGCGAGACATCGATATAGATAAATGAGCAGAGGTATGCATGTCGTGTTATTTATTTCATGTATGTGCACACGTACATATTAATGTTTATGCTCAAATTTCTATGTAATGCCTTAAATACATATTTAGTTGCATATATAACACAAATTCATATATTAGGAAAAAATAAAATATTTTTATCTTGATCATCATCTTGATGAAAACATTTTGGCTGAAGGGATTATAGTTTAAAATTGAATTTTAAATTTCCATGAGTCCTAAGTTACTCCAGGACAAGATATTTTTTGTGTTTTGATATAAAATTACCATCCATTGGCTCAGAGATAAAATTTTCAGACACACACGCACACACACACACACACACACACACACACACACACACACACACACACACACACACACACACACATATATATATATATATATATATATATGTATATATATGCGTGTGTCTTTCTGTACATAATACTGATATATTTATAATAGTCCAAAAGGCTTTACAATATTCTGAACGTAGGCTATTAGAGACCCCCAGATTTTCTCGACCTTGTGTCTTTTAATATGTTTAGTCTAGTTATTTCTCTAAAACCCTGACCTGCCTACTGTGCCATCAAATTACTCAAGTCCACCAAGTATGTAACGTGCTGCCTTTACCTGTCACTCTTTACATATATCTACCCTGTGAATATCAGATTCTCTATGACTTCCTTCCTCATTGCGTATCACAGATACATCAATTGATTGTTCATGATTTTATGTATAAGTTACCTTTTTGTTTCCATTTTATCTAAGAAATATTCATTGCATTCACGTTTCACTCAAGTTATCCTCAGTATCCATCTGTCGAACAATATTTCTGTTACTTCGTGTCTCTATATCTTTTGATTTAATCAGTAAATTTCCCTAATGCAATATCAAATTAATTTATCCATCAATATGGCGATATACGTTTCAAGAAATAAGGGAAAAATCTATTCGACAACACATGACTGTGTAAGATAGCTAAGCAGCGAAAATTGATGTAATATTCCATCAACATCGTTTGTAAAATATTTTCATCATCTTGTATTGTTTCTGGTGTCAAGAGCAATGAAGAAACCCTTCTAAGATAAAAATACATTTATTGTTCTGTCTCTGGAAAATCATTTCCCGTAAAATGCTGATAAGTCGTCAGTCAACAACAAAAGGAAAGAATAATTTATATAGAAAATAACAGAGAGATGCAGTATAATTTAGTGAGCATAATAATAAATTATTTTAATTGAAATAACTGAAAATAAAAATAAGTCTTCGGTAAATAAATTATTTACGCTGCATACAAGTCACTGAAAAATCTACATTTCAACTCACATATTGAAAACGTGGAGAAGAAAAATACGTTATATTCGGTAAACGACAGCATTAAAAAGACACATAAGTTTGTAGCGCAGTGGATATCGGCTTGGAATGAGAAATCTAGGAGCCGAGTTCAAATATCAGTTGAATTCCCTGCATTCACTTACCCGTAAATAGCCTTAGGAAAGGTATTAATCCGTCTTTTCCTTCCAGTTATGAGTTAAATGACAGGATAGATTGGGTTCTATAGACTTAGTCAGTAACCAGTCTACTGCAGAAAGTATTCGCTACCCACTGCGGGAAAATTTGCTGCTCAGTCAAACATGTCTCGCTCAACACAGACATGATCGCTTAAGCATGTATCATGTATGGCACTTATCTGACTGATACATGAAATAGCACAGTTCATTTACTCATATTTCACTATCATATATCGATCTGATTCGACATCTGGTATGTTTATGTTATCTAAGTATATTGTAAAGTCGTTGAAAGGATTTTCAGCATTGTCATAATTTTAATTCTGATAAGTTGAGAATTGGTATTTAGCGGGTTGTACATGCACATGTGATATTTGTAAATGAAGATTCTGCGAGTTAAAGTAAGTCTCAATTCTAGCCAATAAATTATCGATGAAGAATATTGTGGCCAATTGATGTGCTCGCAATATTCGCACGAAATCTCTAGACGGTATCTCAAAGCCATTAGTAAAAATTTATACCCAGTGATAACACGTATTATCATGATGTTAATAAGAAGTATAACGGATTGAACAATAAGGTAATCCTAATAACTTTGCGCATGATAAAGAGATATTATATATATATATATATATATATATATATATATATATATATATATATAATTTCTCGTATAGACAATAGATAGAGGAAAACATACTTAAATATATATAGTCATACTCAAATGTAAGATGTCTGCGACTTTTATTTCGACGCCCATATTATGATCCGTAGCATATATGCGTCATAGTCTTTACTATATCGTAAGAAAATTTTCTTACCGTCTCTTATGCTCGGACACATATCTCCACGCCACAAACGTAACCTTTGAATGAATCGTTCGACTGGGATCACGTGACCATAAATGTTAATGTGTAAATCCCTCAGACGAAAGTTTTGGTGAATTTTGTGATGCCTAACAGTGGGAAATCCGCCGAAGGATTGAGTCTTGTCTAGGGAATATTAATTATTGACCGCGCTATATGGCTCGGAATCCCTACATTAAAAAACCCGTGTGTAACATTCCGTCTCGGTGAGGAGGTAGGTAAATATCATTCTGTGTTGTCTATCCTCCTATTTGACGTCGAATTTTTAAATTATACTACTTACATTTCAAGATGCTAAGACCTATATAGTGAAGGTTATATAGCAACACCATCCTTAACTTCATCGCCTTGGGTTTTTGCCATTAGTAGCTAACGTAATATAGTGAGTCAAGTCCGGCGATGAATTGAAGCAGCCAAGGTGAAATATCCTGGAGAGAGAGAGGGAGAGAGAGAGAGAGAGAGAGAGAGAGACAGAGAGACAGACAGACAGACAGACAGACAGACAGACAGACAGACAGACAGACGAGTAGTCCAAATTCAACCAGCTGGAAGTTCAATAAACAATAGTCACGTGAAGATAATAGAACAAGAATATTATCGTGCTACAGAAATACCAGCGAACTGACTTTTTTCATCGCTTAAGATTTGCTTGGAATCTTTTAATTATTCGATATATATCAATATTTATAAAACTACATCCTGTCGTTGCGGTCTTAAATCTGGTTTTCATTATATACACATACCCTGCGTGTCAGCGCCAACCTCGTCAAGTGGCACATAGCAATACTTATTTGGCTAATCCTTGTTCAAAAACACAACATGGGAGAATCAACCAAAGCTCAGAAAGGTTGTCTGGATTCAACAAGGTGTCGTGTTACAGGAAAGCATAAAAGAACACTATGCAAATAAATGCACTAAATATAAAGTAGGAGGCGCCTCTAGTCAAGTGTGTGCGCTATCTTTCATGGAGAGATATCCGCGATAACCAAATTTACTTGAATGCCCTCGTCAAACACTATTATTTTGCAAACATTCAAATCACCGCCACACTACCGCCACCATGGATAGAGAGTGTGGACGACCACCCAGACGCTCAGAAGTAAGCGGGTATCGACATCAAATATGGAAAACCTGAACAATCTTTTAAAAAATCTTTAAATCTGAAAATCTTAAACTAAAATTATTAATAAACCAATCTTCTTCTTGTTGTTGTATGTGACCTGTACCTTCAGGACGTAAGCGATCATGGTTCTCCACGTCTCCCTATCCCTTGTGGCTCTTAGTACGTTTGTTCCTGTTACAAATGTCAAGCCCCGTTCTGTCAACCACCTTATCAGGCCTGCAAATATGTTATCCGCTGCCTTCCTTAGTCTCTCTTTCCGTCTATCTGGCCAGTCAGTATCAGGTTCTCCAGGCTCTCCTTCCCCATTGCGTGTCCTAGGAACTTCAGTTGTCTCTTTCTGATGCTCAGTATCAATTTCCTTTTTGTTGCCATTCTTTCCAACACCTCATCGTTGCTTGCATGATCAGTCCACGATATCCGCAGCATCCTACTGTAGAACCACATTTCCACAGCCTCCAGTTTTGTCCTCATTTTTGATGATATTGTCCAGCATTCACTGCCGTATTGAAGAACTGATATCACGTAACGGTCCAGCACACTTTTCTTTGTTTCTAACTAGATTTGTCTCTGTGTTAGTACTTTGCACAACTTCTGGAACGCGTCCTTTGCCATGCAATTCGTCTTCGGATCTCCGTGTCGCACTTTCCATCTCCTGTTAGAACACTTCTTATGTATTTAATTTTTTGCACTTGCTTGATTCTGGTATCCACCGCCTGTATTTGTCATTTTGGGTTGTACCTTTTGCTGATGACCATGCAGTCAGTTTTCTTAATATTTATTTGTAGTCCCTTTTTGTCACTCTCCACCGCTACATTATGTATGAGGTCTTGTAGCTTCCTTTCCGTGTCCGCAGTCAGCACTCTATCGTCTGTAAAACCTTATGTTGTTCAAGTTGTGGCCTCCAATAACAAATCCTGGCGTGTCATCTAGGGTCGTCAAAATATTTTCGCTGTACAGGTTGAACAAATCCGGCGAAAAGACACATCCTTGTCTTACCCTCTTTCTATCTTTGTAAATCTGTGAGATCGTTACCTGTCCGTATGCACGCCGTTTGCTGCCAGGAGAGTTTCTCGATTACTCTTATTTCTTTGCCAAAAATGTCGAAGCTGCAGAGCATTTCCATCAATTCTTTGTGTCGTATCTTGTCGAACGCCTTCGCATAGTCAATGCAGTCTTTCTTCATTTGTATTGCCCTTTCGGAGAGCATCCTAATCATGAATATGGCGTTCTTTGTTGCAGTTTCTTTGACGAACCCGCACTGTTCCTGCCCTCCAACACCAATAATACATTGATAAAAAAGTGTATTGATAAAATGAATCTATCTATCTATCTATCTATCTATCTATCTATCTATCTATCTATCTATCTGCGTTTCTTTTGTGTGTAGAGTACAGTTATTACGATAAAACTAAATAAGAATAACATAGTGATAATTGACGAAATCAATATATTCAAATTTTCTACACATTATAATATAAACAAATCTTGAGGTAATCGTGATATTAACGAATGAGACATACATTTGACGTTTAACCGTATGGACACAATAGAATCTTAGTAGTTATATTCGTATTTGTCCGTAAGACCTTAGCAATAGTAAAGGCAATGAAGAGTAGGACTCTCATCACGTTTTAATTTGAATAAAAGACAGCTCGGAAAGAATCAAAGAAGAGGGAAGGCAAATTGAAATGCAGACATGACGAAGTGCAATATTCCCCCGAAAGGTAAAAATATGAATATTTACGTCGTGACGCGTTGTGGAATAGTTTTCTGTCAGTTGCATATGAAATAAATAACACATGTCCTCTGTACAAGATGTGAATATAGTTACCTGTTTATTTCTTTTAAAATGTAGCTACGACCGATTTTTTGACATTTTTTAACTTTAAAATATGTTTCAAGCTTGTCATAATGTGTATGAAACTACTAGGAAGTTTTATCCTTAAGGATTTATAATCTAAAACTGAGGAAATATTTGGCGCGTTTTGCTAATATTTTGAAAATATTATATTTACATATATAACCACAAAATAAATTAAATCAAAGAAAAAAGTATAAAAAAATCAAAGAAAAAAAGAAACTTAATTGAAAGACAAAGATAAAAATAAAAAATGTTGTTCTTAACGTTTTCAAATATCTATTCCACGAAGAAAAATATTATACAAAACAAAGAAAGAAATCTCAAGAAAAAATGAAGAAATATGAAGAGTGAATAAAAACAGATATTCGTAAATTTTCAGTGTCTATTCTTTCAGGAAAACTTATAAGAGAAGGAAGATTGTGTCACGATGATCTTCCAAAATAGACATCCTGAATATATTGATAATCATTGATTGCTTCAAGAGAAAAAAATGGCAGTTGTTTTCAGGAATACATCAGCTACCACACCTAAGTGACATTAGATGCTTCATCAAATAAACACACAAACTCATTCGCACGAAAACACACAAACGGTATGTCTTTTGAAAAGAAAATTGATAATGAATAAAATAGGTGTAATTTCGTTAAATGTATGGAAAGAGTAACAGTAAATCGTTTCACCCCCAAGCAAGGCAGTACCGCCACTGATGCGCAGGGGCCTGCATAAGATTAAATGTTTAAGCAAGAGGAGAGCGGAGAGAAAGACGAACCAGTTACAAAGAAAAGAGCAAAAGAAGGAAGGGTAAATGTGTGATGACATTTGCGAAGGTAGATTGAGAAAAGAAAAGAACAAGATACATGGAGAGATCCAGAAATAACGAAGGGATCACTGGAGTCTAATGGATAAAAGATGGGAATTGTCATTTCATTTTAATTCCTGGAGATTGTAACTGTCAGGAAAGTAAGTGTACGGAAGGAAGTTCCACAAGATATTAGTGCGAGAAAACTAGCTGTTGGAGTAGAAGTTTACGCTCCATTTCATAGATTTAACTGTAAAATAAATTGTCTGTTTGCTCATGTAGATTTTTGTGAAGGGGGCTTCTTGACCTAATTTCGTAGAAGCAGACACTATGAAAATATTTGTAAAAGAGAAGGAGGGAAACACCATCCCGCCGGTTCAACACAAACTCCTGTTAAATTAGCATATTAGGCAGACCTCTCTATTATCGGTTTCAAACTCTGCTATGAAAAGGACGAAAGGAAAATTAAAACAGTATTGAATAATGTTACATAATAGCACTCACGGATTGTCCTGACAGAGAAACCATGTTCGAGGAGTTCAACGTAAGACCACAACCAGAATTGATATATAAAATTTTGTTTTCAATGTCCTTTCAATTGGATATATAATTGTATTAGGCTATAAAACGGCTCAAACAAATTCCTTTGAAACATCAAACAACACGCTGCAAATAAATGCATTAGATTTAATGAGTGAGGCGCTTCTAGCAAAATGTTTGTGCTCTCTGTCATGGACAGATATCTATAAAAATCAAACTTGCCAGAATTCCCTCCTGAAAAACATTTTGATTCGCAGCCACCCCCACACTAATAGAGTGCGAGTATGACGATTCAGATGCTCAGATTCAAGCGGGTACCGACAGTAAATGTGAAATAATTTTGACAAACTGAATGACTTAAACTAAAATTAATAAATCAATGACACAAACCAACGCTGACAAGGTAAATAAATAAATAGATAAAAAAAAATGAATAAATAAAATCTCTCTATCTGTCGAATTTACAAAATACTGCTCATCATTTTTTTCAACGACATTTTCGACCACTATCATTGCTGAAATTTATCAATTCACTTATACTATCAGTCTCTTGAATTTAGATAATGACCATTAATTTACGATAGTGAATTGTATTTGTTTTCATTCGTGACATTTCAGTATATTCATTTATAATTTCGGATCATATTTGTTTTTTTTTTGTTTTTTTACTGGATTGCTGTTCATTTTCAATGCTTTCACTTTTCAATATATTTCCATTCATTGTGTCATTCCCTTTTCCCCACTCATATCAGTAGTCTGCTAGCAGATGATGAAAATTTTATTTATAATACTTGTATGCATGAAAAATTTGACGGTGATTTTTCTCATGAAATTCATTCTTCTTCCTAATTTTTTAAAGGGAATTGTGGTTAGATAACTGCGTGGTGATTGTTGAAGAATCTGTACGGTTTCGTAAAACAGACTCTATTTAAATAACAATAAAATGTCATACAAAAATACAAACAAGATAATACAAGATAATATAATAGACTTAAACAATATTGACGCCATTGTTTGAACCTGAATTAGCTTTCGACCAACAGTATTAACATGCCTTTGTTGGCGTTATTGATAATAATAAAACTGAGTACAAGAAAAAACAACAAATCTTTACTTACAAAAATGGGAAAGTTTGAATTATTTCAAAGTAAATTTTAAATCAAAATAATTAAAATGTCAGTGGGTGAAAATACACAGCTCCATAAGTGTGATAAAATTGAAAGAAATAACTCTCATAAAACGCTCGAACAGTCGTAAGGAGCGAAGAAAACGCTATATCTGCCTGCATAGGCTCGGCTAATAAATCTTAAGATAAATAGATTCCAACACTCGTAACTGATGAACTGAACAAGCCTAGTGCAGGACAGAAAACCACATGTCCTCGCACCGAGAAGTACACTCTTGACTGTCGAGGAAATGCTGACCTAGAGCTGATTCCAGAGCCGCCTTAGTTGTCTTTATAGACGATTGAGGGCTACCAGAAATTATATTTGCGTGGACGTGCTGCGAAACTTGTGTCTCCAGGCTAAAATCTCTTCGTCCTATGTACACCGCATTGCAAAGGCATTTGAATTGATAAACATCAGAATTTCTACGAAAATCGGACAACCTAGCTATAGTAAAGTAAGTTAACTCAGTTCGAAATCGAAAAACGCTCCGTAATTTCACTGAAAAGTAACCACACAAATTACACGCCGAAATCTTATCAGTTATAAATTGACACCTCCTAACAAGCCATGGCAATTTTAAATATATCGGATAGCGACTAGGTCCAAAGAATACTGGCATTTTATAACGTCTGATTTTCATACCAATCACAAGTTTGTCTACATTACAAGAGTAACCATTGGCCTCAAAAATAACTTGCACTATCCAAACTATATGATAGGAGGAATGTAAATGATTAATAAGATTTTTACTATAATAAAAGCCGTGTCACTCCCACCGAATTCCGGAAGAGATAAACAGAAATAGTTAGAGAGGGAGTTCGGTCAACTGAATAATCCCAAAATTGTAAAAACGTAACAGTAAGAGAGGTGATTATCCTGTTACACCTTTGGTCTCGACATTAAAGTGTCAAGGAAACTAACTACCGCAATTCCTATTCATCTCCTCTTGATATTTTATCATAATACAATAGCTTGTTTAAATATTATGTATTTATTTTCAGAGATTTCTATTTAATTAATAAATATGGTTTAATATTTGTCCATATAAGAGGAACAGTCTAGTTATAAAAGAACGGCGCAATGTTTGAGTCATCTTTTTTTTAAGATTGAGGCAAACTCCAGAACAGAGATGAGGACAATGTAAAAGAATTACAGAAAGGCCGCTAGCCTCGTTTGGCGAAGTCACAGAAGCGAAGAAATCAAATTTTTAACAAATGACGCTCAGCATCGAATGCAAGTCAACAACTGTCAATACAGCAAACTGAGCAGATATTAGAACAAAATAATGCTCAGCATCGAGATACAATTCAACAATTATCAAAAGAACAAAGCCGGTACATTTTAGAACAAAATGCTGCTCACCAGGAAAGACGTCGACAAATCAATAATAGCCTGACCTAATATAGCTCGACGATATGATAGATACAGACTTCTACAGGTTTTTGCAGATATTACTTGCTATAGTTAAGGCTTTATGGAAGTGCGTTGCCGCTACTGAATGGATTTGATGTTTCTTGTAGAACGTTTAGAAAGAGAAATACCCAATCCCAATTTTGGTTTATCATGTAAATCATGAGTGTTAAAAATTGAAAGTATCCTATGACACATTAGATCTTTTTAATCAAAATGGCAACTATCAAGTTTAATAAGTTGTTCAATATTATTATTATCGTATCATGATCAGAATCTACAAATATAATACAATTAGGTCAGTCGGTATTTCAGCAATACTGCACAGATCAAGTTTCCAAAGTACAATCAATTCTTTTAAGATATGTTTTTAGCAATGAAGTGACCTTAAAAGCAAATTTATATAATAGTTTAGAAAATTCTATACTTGCAGCTGTTACTGACCATATAGGTCGTAGATATATATTGCGAAGTTTATTTACAGGAAGTTCTCAGAAGATGGCAAAACGCAACCACGATGCAATGACTTGAGAACATTTACGAAATGTACTGTATTATTTTACTTTTATATGCAAACCAAAATAGGATGAAATAGATAACAAGGTTTCTGTTAGCCAGTCGGCAGTTGACTGATCAGATATTACTGTAATAGATTTAATTTTAACCGACTACAGCTATTGCACGTTATCAAGAGTCTTTGGGAAACTAAAAAAGATTACCGCATTCGTATTTTTTATTCTTCATAGAAAATCATCGCAACACATGGCAAGAAATTGATGAAGTTATTACATTGACCTTAATCCTCAAGAAACATGAACGACACGTCTATATTCCTTGGTGGAGAAACATATGATACATGCCTCAAGCGGGAAAGATGTTTCTTTCTTTCTGGTGAATAGAGTTTGCACTATAAGACATCCAAAAGATTAGAGATCATATACATTAATTTGAAAAGATTCTTATTTACAATATCGAAGGCGAAATTACTCATTATTATATTTTTGGAAAATGAAGGATTGTATCATTTAAAATACAAAATATTATCAGTATTTTAAAAACACTTTAATGATTAAAGTAACAAATACTTAATATAATTGAAATATTATTTTTCCAACTTTTATATATACAAAAACACAGTCTTTATTTTGTCCTGTGTTTGCGTGAAACATAAACAGATCACATTGACCAAGTGTTGAAAAAAAATTGTAATTAGGCTCCAGAAATAAATATTTACTCATTACCGGTGGGTTTTTGTCTGATATAGAGTAAGTATCCCTAAGGACTTGTTCACCGCTGTTTAAAAGAAAAGTCTTATAAAATTAAATTTGTTTAAAAAAATTAATAAATCGTGAAGTAAGTTTTTGTCAAAGTCTCTTTCCAAACATTATTTTATTCCAAATACATCCATTGTTATTCGAAATTGAAAAAATTTTTAGAGTCTGCAATCCTCCACAAAAAGGTTAGCAGTAACTTTAACTATATTAAATTCTGTGAAAATTCCAAGACGTGACAGCGTATTTTGGTAATTATCACTCTTTTACACAGGTTTCAGTAAAACGGAGAAAAACAGTATTATGCTTGATTTTTTATGTATTTTTAGAGGATCTTTTGATTTCTAATATTTTCAGAACATAAATAATAAAACACATGTGCTAAAGTTTTGTTTTCTCGAGCGTTTTCAGTTAGTTTGTAGCCATTATCAATGAAACATTTTAATTTACGTTTGACTGAATATGTGTGGCGTTTAGCCATGTGTGTGGAGAAGTGTGGGTGCATCATATGCGAACCAAGGTAACCGCATTGCTGCCGCGTTCAACGTGGCTCTTATTAAGTGTTTCATTTTTATTTTTATTTTCAAAAATGTTTACATTATTTATTTTTTTGCATGTGGATGATACTATTGTATTTGAATTATCATCAAGTATATTAAGGATAGAATCATGAATTCACATGAAATGTTCTATAAAAGAATTTAATCATATTACTATTTTTGCCATTTTTTATGAAACCTGCATAGAATGAAACCTCTTCAATCCACCTTAAGGTTTTGGAAGTTTTGTATATTGAGTCCCGAAAGCTTGCGTTGTGCAAACAGCGTGTGTTGTTGGGACTCGATATAATTAGCCTCTAACATTCACATTCGTTTTTTCATCCTTCTCATTTTCATGACACACTTTTTAATTTTTTAAAATTCAGATTAAAATCTCCAGTAGTAACCTGAAGAGCGGAAGCGAAACCAGTTGTTTCGCTTTTTAATATCATTTAAAATGTGTAACATCAAGTTGTACACTTTTATTTCTTTAATATATATATATATATATATATATATATATATTAACTAATTCATCGAGTTTTTATTTGGCCTCAACAGAATGCAGAAAACACTGGACGGCTGTTTCGTCCTATATTTGGGACTCATCAGCAGTGCGCGGCCACTACCAGGAACAGAACCCAAACAGTTTTGGTTATAAAGCTGATGTCATACCAACTGAACCAGGGTCTCTGGCAACGAAGGTTTAACGAATTAAACTCGATGACGGGCCGCTCGTTCACAAATTCCGTGGTGACATTCATCCAAGCTCCTTCACCCGTCGAACGGTGCCTCCCAGAGCCACGACTTCTCCAACACAAGCCGCTAAATCCATAGCAATTTAATCTGGTTGAAGCACAGAGATATGATTGAAGTAGTTGGAGGATTTGAATAATTAAGTAATTCATCGAGCTTTTTATTCGACATCAACAGAATTACTTAATTATTCAAAACCTCCTACTACATCAATGATATATATATATATATATATATATATATATATATATATATATATATATATATAGATAGATAGATAGATAGATAGATAAATAGATAGATAGATAGATAGATAGATAGATGTATGTGTGTGTTATGGCGCCGTTCTAGGAGGAATGGACTCTTCCTCTTAGTATACATAATTACCTCCGTGACATCAGAATTACCTAAAAGGCAATAAGCTCAGGAAGAGTCAACCAAGATGGAGGTGGACATGCCAACACCCAGATCATCGTCGCTGAAAATAAGCAGAGACGTTGACTAGGAGAGGAACAACCCAAAAGTGCTTCATAAGAGCAGGAGTGCAGAAAAAGAGATCAAAAGAGCAACGTCTTCATTACAAGTCTCACCGGAGAGACCTATTAAATCTTACGCAAGTAAGTCCAGAAGCCTTTCATCTTCATCCCCCAAAGTTCCACAATCCCCTAACTTCCAACTGACCCCTCTTTCAAAAATCAAACCTCCTACCCATCTCCTTCTCTCATTCACACCCACCCGAAGAAAAACAAGGCTTCTCTCCCCCAGAGGGAAGAACTAATGCACGTCGAGAAAAAAGATTTTACCAAAGTTACTTAGTGTAGACCAACCTGAGCTTTTATTAGCCTCCACAAACTGGTTTTGTGTCATAAAAATGTAATTCATTGTGAATAAGGTTAAAGACAGTTAATTGCCTTACGCATTATCGAACTTTCTGCCTTCAGGCGGAGAGTGATAACCCTGTCGAGGCTCCGCCATAGGCTAGAGTCTCGTCTACGGAAAATAAGGCATTGATTAGGCAGTTAATACGCAGCTAGTACGCAGTTAAAGCAAGCTTCGATTCAGGCAATAAGCAGCGTAATTTTACCGTCCGGATTTACTTATTTCTACTTAGTATTATTAACACTTTATATCTATGTTCTTGTTATAATTATATAGATTATTTAACCTAAATTCTGTTTTTCGTGTCTTACTTCCGATCAAACCGATCACTACGAATTTGCGGGCAAGTTTCTTCACAACAAACCCACAACAATTGGCGGCAAAGATTTGCGTTAAGATTTGCTGCAACAAATTGTCGACGGAGATCCACAACACTATATATTTCGTTAAATCGAAAAGTATTAAATTCGAAATAAATATAATCTATGGCTAACTAAACGTATGTTTATAACTAGATCGTTTCCGGTAGCCTGTAGAAGCGTACGAGCAGATCTCGTTCATTTATTCGTCGTTTGGGGAACCATGATTAAAGCATCAGCAACGTGAAGATAAACACCTGTTTTTATTCTGGAAACACAGTCTGACCGAGCCGTGTAGCCTCGTGTCCCATTAACAATCGTCCGAGAGTATGTAAAATCATATTTGATTGCTTACGATAAGAATAACTTGAAATAAAATAAAAATCTTAGTTACCTCTCTGCTACACATGTTGAAGATAGATTAGCTATAAATGTACACGAATGACAAATATAAATTCGTCTGTAAGACAACAGCGTGACATTTACAGTAAAGGTTATTTTTTTTAAATATACTAATGAGTAAATTAAAGGATTTACGACGTGCGTATATAGAATTTTGTTGATGTTTTGATGTGAGGAAGCCACCCACAAAATTTTGTAAAAGTATTTTTATACACCCTGTATGAACGTATGCATATGTGATAACGAAATATAGTCATTATTTATATAGAAACATTATGGAGAAAGAAAAATGATGAGTTGAAATTTTTTTCTTGCGACAAACACATTTCATCAGACAAAATGATGATTTATGTTGATGCGACGCCACTTGCGTCCAAAACAACAGAGTGACGCTGGGGATTTTAAATATAAAATATGCATATGAATAATATATCATTTCGGTACATAACCTATCGAATTTCATTTATATTCTTCTTACGTATAACGTTCTCACAACCTGATTGAGCACTCTGGAAGAATGGTAGACTTTGAAAAAACTGCAGCTACTCTAGCATCTACGCATCGCTAATTCAGTAATGAATTAGAGCAATCTGGCGACTGGCGTATGATACATTATACGCTAAGAGTAAGTACTGCCTACTTATACCTAGCACCCATAGTTCAGAGGAAGAATCGCCGATTGACGCCAATTCAATCGGGTTTCAATCCTGAGTGAAAAGCAATCAGATTCTAAACCTACTAATGAGCTGTGATACAGCGAAACAGATCTGACTGCGGATGACTATATATATATATATATATATATATATATATATATATGTGTGTGTGTGTGTGTGTGTGTGTGTGTGTGCATGTGTGTGTGTGTATGTGTGTGTGCATGTGTGTGTTTGTGTGTGTGCATGTGTGTGTGTGTGTGTGTGTGTGTGTGTGTGTGTGTGTGTGTGTGTGTGTGATCACATTTTTAAAAAAATGTTTTAAGGCCAAAAAAGGCAGTAGCACCACTGCTGCACGGGGGAGTTACCGTGAGAGAAAAAAAAAGATACATGGGATATCAAAAAAAAAAAAAAGAAAGAATATGAGATGGATGGGAATCAAGGACATAGACGATGGCAGTTGACGTTGCAGATAAACTTAATGAGACTATTGCCATCAGGGAAGTAAAGAAACGGAAGAGAGTTCCACAAACTTTTAGTATGAGTAAAGAAATTCTTAGAGTAGAAGCGGCGGTTGCATTTAAATATTTCGACGGTAAAACGGCGATATATTGCGGCCAATCGAAGAACATGCGAAATGTGCTAAGAGAATGTGGTTGGGATAAAAGCACGAATAGGATTTGTGAAATTGAAAGTAATGGCATACAAATTTTCTGTGTCAATCTAGCAATTAAAGCATTTCCTTTACGTTTTCATTTTTGTAAATTGATTGCTTTCATTTATTTTAGCATTTTCTTAATCACATTGATTTCGGTCGCATTACTATGAGCAACTAAGGCCTTAAAACTTTTTTCAACGTATATTGTTGTATTCATGTCATTTATATATATATATATATATATATATATATATATATATAGTATTGAGCTATGATGAGGTTTAGTGCCAAAATTGTTGTTTTCTTAGAAGTTATATAAACAGATAAAAGATAATTGTCCAGCAGGTTATTTATCGTAAATTGCTCTATATCGGGGGTAGAGATAGAGCGTTTATAGTATTAGTGCATATACTTTGATATTTTTTTTATCATTTCACCCCGAGCAAGGCAGAAACGCCACTGATGTGCAGGGGGTTACATAAATGTAAAAAGATTAATTAGAAAAGAGTGAGGAGTACAATCTAGTTAGAAAGGAACAATAGAAAGCTGAGAAAGCAGGTGCGATGACAGATACATAGGTGGAGAGAAAGAGAAGGTTATACAGGGGAGGGGAAAGAGCTAGAGGCCAGTGGTTAGTAGATGAGTATTAACTTTGCATTTAAATTTCTGGAGGTTATAGCCGTCAGGAAATCAAGAATACGGAAGTGAGTTACACAGGCGGGAAGTGAGAGAGGAAGCTGCAAGTGTAGAATTGTCGTCTGCATTTGGCTAACGTGACTGTGAATGGGTGGGATCCAGTTGCCAGTCTGGTTGCACGGGTAAACACCTGTTGAGGAGGAATCCGAGCAGAAGCCATGAAAATATTTATAGAAGAGACAGAGGGAGGCCACATTTCGACGATGGGAATGTGGCTGCAGTCGAGTCGTCAGATCAGTACTTATCACATTACAGACTCTCCTTTAGAGCTTGTCAAGAACACTGAGGAGAACGGCAGAGGCACCTGACCATAAATGGCAGCAGTACTCCATGCACGGACGGATGGTTGACTTGTATATATGCAGGATGGTTTCAGGTGGAAAAACATCCTGGATCGACATAGTGACCCAATCTTCTTAGCAGTAGATTTTGCTATGGATTCAATATAGTGGTTCCATTTGAGGTCTGAGGACAGGGTAAATCCGAGGAGGCGTAGTGTATTACTCTCCGGGAGAATCACCTGGTCCATGGTTATGGGAGGCAGAAGAGGTTGCCTGTAATGTTTGACAGACAAGAGCTTGGTCTTAGAGGAATTGAAGTTGACAAGCCACTTCTTGCCCCAGTTCACCACAGAGTGTAGATCCCGCTCAAGGTCAGCAGCGAGATTATGTCTGTCCGCCACGACAGGTTTCTTACTGGAGCGGGAGTATATGAAAGATTATCACAACGTTGTCCTTAAGAAACTTTGAAATCAGCACAAACCTTCTTAGTTAAATTAACAAATTGTTTGCACTAAATCTATGTGTTTGTGTGTGTGTATTACATCGAACATTTTATAGTGCATAATCCGTATTCAAAATAAAGTCCTCAGTTTCTCATATTACACAGTGTCTATTATGTCTCTTGCCATGTGCATTCGACGAATTTTTGTGAAGTAATGCCTTCTTTTACAGAGTTAGAAACTGTGACCCATTTATAAGCAAAACCGCACATTGGTCAGGAGTGCCAATCGGCATCGCAGACCAACTCAAAACCATGTCCTTTTATTTCTATGGAAGGAAGCACATAATCACCATAATGGTTACTTTTTGAAGTCTATATAAATGTCCAGTTTGTTATACTCAACAAAGTAGAATACTTTAGAATTTGTTTTGTTTTCTTTTGCTACGACTTCGGAAAATGCAATACACATGTTTTTCAATGCTATCCTGTTGCCAGAATCTTAACTGCAAAATTATCTTTCTTCACCCGAAATTAAAAGAACGCTATTTTAAAACTAAGATGCGTGAGATTATAGTCTCCTTTACGTGTTTAAACAAATAAAGATAAAAAAGTAAATCTTTAAAAGTTTAGGCAAATTAGATATGTCGGTTTAATGTGTTTGCCCCGGAGACATTGTATAATCAAAGAATATGAAGAAGCTTTGATGAATACAAAACATATTTTTATTTAACTTGCGGCAACGATTAAATGTCTAGACAGTCGCTGAGGCGAATTCATGGTGATGGTAGTCCCAAATTAAATAGAATATTGGAAAGTTAAGTTATATACAGTTAAAAAAACAAAGAACATATATAATCCTAAATACACACACATTCTCTCTCTCTCACACAGACACACACACAGACTCACACACACACACACACACACACACACACACATATATATATATATATATATATATATAGAGAGAGAGAGAGAGAGAGAATTAGTACGGTAAGTGTTTGTCAAATAACCGAGCTGATTTATGCTGACATCGAAGTAAGTTTTGTGAATGCATTCTTCACTATTCAGAAATTCTGTTTCTGCAGAGAAGAATATTCTTGCATCAAACATTATTACAGTAGAATTTTGCTTCTTCTACTGAAAATGTAAAATCTGAATAGTAAAAACACCACAATATTGCTTACATGGAACATTAAATCGACATAACTCTGTTCAGTTAAGTGGCAAGCTCTTCTAGATTAATTTTGTTTAATTGAGTTTAATCTCGATATCGAGAAGTTTATGACAACAAACTGTTTGCCAAAAATGCCTTTCAATCGATCAACATTTTAAAAGAACAGATATTTTGGTATTAGGCATCAGCACTATATAACACTATACATATACTCTAGCAATAAGGAAATATTTGACAATTCTAAAATTTAATATATTAATGCTTTAGAAAAAATAAAGCTAACACTAGTTTAGAATATTTGTTAAAAACAAGGTAGGCAGAAATATGAAAAAATAACGTAAACATCATATTATTTGGTTTAACTCACCTCCTAGTCGTAATGATTAAACTAACATTAGTAAAGTTTTCCTCAATTTCACTAAAATTTGTAAGTTTGGTTACAAACATAAATTTTGGTTTTGAACATAAATTGATTCTAAACGAATTGAACAGTTTTTAAAGAAGTTAAATGAGCCTGTTTTCGATAATTTATTTTTCAATACTGTATTATATGACAGAGCTGGTTTGAAAAAGTTTTCCTCGATTATTTATCACTTTATATTTCCTCTATACCCAATGGGAGGATTCGACCCCGGTTTTCTTAAAGGATTCATTAAAGATTTCCCCAATAAGCCACGCAGATCTCATATCTAAACAAATATCGCTGTACTTTTGGGGAATCTTTTCAGAATTTAAGAATAGAATTGAAGCAAGAGAAATGTTGTTACACAGAAAGATGGTGAAGAAGTTATGGACTAAAAATGCGAGCAATGACGATTTTTTAGAGAAAAAGAAAACTTTTAATTAGCATAAAAAAGAAGCAGTTAAAATTATTGAGACACGTAATATGGAAGAAGAGTGAAAAATGTGTTAGTAACAGAACAGAATAAGAGAAAATGGGAGATATGAAAGCAACACTTAATCTACTTGATGAGATTCAGCAAATTGTTATAGAACTAGGTTAGGGAGAAAGACAATGTTATAGAAAGATGTGAAAATCTACGATCACTTACAATGCACGTAAATTAAAATCACGTCCTGGAATTTAAAAAAAAACGTTCTAAAAAGTTTTTAATGAATTATATGCATCTAGCATAACTTAATGTTATAGCTCTTTCTTACTAGCAATGCTGTTTTTTTATTTCTTTTCCAGAACATATTTACGCTGATGTAAAAATTAAGATCATCACGACGTAATCTGTTTCTTTCAAAATATTGAAAAATTGGAGCAGAAACATATCTTCACAATGGGTTCCGACGATAAGATTGTTTAGGTTTCCACCTTTGTAATTTTCTCTGTTGATTTGAAAATATATTTATTTATAAAGTGAATATGTCTATTTTATTATTTATAATACATTCATTGTCTACCTATGTGAAACTGCTAATTTTTTATTGTCTGAAAATGCTTTGATAACGACTCCCTTTCTTCTTCTTCTTCTTCTTCTTATCATTATTATTATTATTATCATTATTATTATGATTTAAATAACATTTTTTGATAACACAGCATGTGCATTGTTCCAGGTGAATTCCTTGCATTCACTTACACACAATACTCTTGGGAAAGGTATCTATCCGTCTCTTCCTTCCGTTTCTCCTTCTTTTTAGTAATTATTATGTTGTACAAATTAGAAAGGATTTTTGTTACTATGTGCGTGGTTGATTGTGAATAAGCATAACATTTCCCGTTCATTTGCTACGAGCTTAATATATGTTTAAATATGTAATCAAGTGTCTGTTTGTTCTGGGTGGTTGATTTTATCATTCAGCTGATTTTGTAAAATCGTATGCATGGATTAAAATATATCTAATTTACAACTTGTATTATATATGACTGAAGAAATTCATTTTTCTTTTATTTGTTATTTAAAAAAGTCTCCTCCAAAATATTTTGTGCTCCATTGGCGTACATCTCTTTCTTTTTACTGATACCCAGTGTTATTAATTTCTTCTTCATCTATATTATAATTAAATGAACTTCCTTATTTAACGTTCGAGAATCCCATTTAATCTTCACGTGGTTTTAAATTGTCATATAGAATTCATTACTTACCCAATTTTCCAGTAATAACTTTAGTTTTATATGTGAAAATGTTGCTTTCTTTGTAAAATTTACTCATATATTTGTCCCGCTCTTTTAGCTGGATGCGTTAATTTAATATCTACTTTCCAGTTCTTCTATTTTATTTACACTTGAGTTATTTATAATATAGTGATTTTTACATATATTCCTTTGTAAATTTTTTATAAACTGATATTTTTTCTACTGCTGAATTTCAATAACTTTCAATACTTTACTTAGGCATTGTTGTTGTTGTTTTTCGATTTATTTCAGATAATTTCCGGAATTTATTATTGATGTTTTTGAAGCTATAATTTTACTGCAAAGAATATTACCTAATTAAGGGTTGTTAAAATGATATCATTTTTTTTTACTTATTCAATGGCTACCTTGTTTGTTATTTTAATATGTTTTCCCATTTTTCTCATATTTGAATTTTTTCCAATATTTTCTATTTTCCTTTCATTTCAGCGTGCCGTATTTTTTATTAATTTTCTTAAAATTATTTTCTGAAGCTTCTTTTTGGATTTTTTTCATATCTTAATTGATTTTCCTACATTTAATTTTCGTTTTGGCAAATTCTAAATATCTGTTGTTGCTTTCCTTTTTCTAAAACATTCATCTTTATTATTGTATCGACCACTGATTTATTAATCTGCAAATCTGTATTCCGTTCAGTTTTGATATTTATTTTCGGTCAACAAGTTCGACAATTTTTATTCTATTTTTTTAATTATATCTCATTGGAAATTTGTTTGTTTATTAAAATCTATGTTTTATGAATTAATTACTTTTTTATATTTTCGATTTTCGTTTTCTTCTTTTTCTTGTTATTATGATCATTATTAACTATATACCAAGATTCTGCTGTTGCGCACAAACTTCAATATCTGTAAGGTACTACCTTTCAGTGTTAATAATTTTTTTGCAGCAGTGTAAGATTTGCCCTGAAATCTTTTCGCATTGACCTACACAAAACCGGTAAAATTTAAAGGGAAATAAATATTGTTTTTAAATGGCGGTGGGTATGAATGTGACATGCTGTTTTTTTTTTCATGAACGTAGGTCGAGTTCAGCTAAATAAGCCGTCGAAGTGTAAATAACATGCGGGATGGAAGTGTTAAGAGACGAGCGAGGCTCACATTTTTAATAGATTTAAAAGTTGAGTGCAGTTTAAATAAGATAGAGGCGAGAAGTGAAAAAGAACGCAGTAGTTCATCGTGTGCGTACATGCCTACCTCCGACCAACATCTACTCAACATAACCAAGTCTTCAGGAGAGAAAGAAATAAAAGATTATTCTCTATTTTTATGCAAATCCGTGTTCGTTCATCATCTTTATTTGACGGCCAAGACAATCGACAATTTTGGTTCAAGTTTTATTTTTCAATATATACCAGAGAAAGTTATACAACAATATTCAGTTGGTGTGCTGTGACATTTATTTTTAAATTAGTATATGTTTTCTTTGTCGCAGGGTACCAAGGCCAGTAAATACTAGACAATTGTGGTAGAGACATCGATTTGATGTCAGTGATTTTTTTTTTTGGCCAATGTGTACTCTGTTTTGTGTTTATTCTATAAAAATACAAAAGACTTGCCTGTTTTAATAAAAACTAAGAATGGAATATCATACATTTAGCAGTTTTGTGCAGAGTCTAAACGTAGATAAAGTAGGTATGGGTTTTCGGGTACATTAAGAAGACTAGTAAGCGCATACGAAGTATAAGTTGGTGGAAGTAATAGACTTGACTGAGGAGTCGATGAACAAATACAAGAGAAATAGGGCTAAAAGAAATGATAATGTAGTTGTAACACTTGGAAATATTTTCGGACTCTTCTAGTTGTTATGTTTGATTTCTGCCACAACCTACTTGAAGTTGAATGCCTTAATTGTAATTCCTTCATATCATAGATTTGTAAGAAAGAACATAAAGAATCCAAGGAAAGTCGCGATAATATTTTCATGTTGAATTTGGCTGTTATAAGATCTGCATGAAGTAAAATAAGTTAGACTTACATTGGTAAATTTATTGTAAGATACGATGTTAGAGAAAAGAAGGCGCTCGAGAGAGGGGATCGGATTAGCTTCTTTGTGACGTTAAATGTAGTTGTTGCTCTTCTTGGGGAAAACGATGTAGTATGTAGATTAAGACCTATTTTATTTCGGAGCTTCGAAATGCCAGCATCATCAGACCATTATGTAGTTATCTTCTTGTTTTAGCCGTTTTTGTTGTTGTTTATTCAGGCTGATTTACAATTACAGGCATTGCAAATAGCCGGATATTTCTAACTTCAATCATAATATAGAGGAAATTTACGAAATTTCATGTGTGATGAGAGACTCGAGTAAAGGTACACATAGCATGTACGAGGGCTATTTACTCAAAGATAATTTTTAAACTGAGAGCGCTGTTATTGCATACGATCTTTCATCGGAATATATTTCAGTGTGATACAATTCGAGGATAAATGTAAGGAAAAACAGAAATTCTCAATTTTAAGCAGTATAAAATTTTCTTTATATGTGTGTTCTTTGAGACAAAAAGTAGAGCTAAAAACAAGAAAAAATCATTTTTTTAATCATTTCACCCCGAGCAAGGCAGAAACGCCACTGATGTGCAAGGGGTTACATAAATGTAAAAAGATTAATTAGAAAAGAGTGAGGAGTACAATCTAGTTAGAAAGGAACAATAGAAAGCTGAGAAAGCAGGTGCGATGACAGATACATAGGTGGAGAGAAAGGGAAGCTAATACAGGGGAGGGGAGAGAGCTAGAGGCCAGTGGTTAGTAGATGAGTATTAACTTTGCATTTAAATTTCTGGAGGTTGTAGCCGTCAGGAAATCAAGAATACGGGAGCGAGTTCCACTGATGGATGTGTATGTTTTTTGAAAGAAAAACTTATGAATAATCTAAACATTTCCTTGGGGGGTGTGCTTCTCCAAAAGAAAAATGAAAGAAATCTTCAAGCATTACAAAACTTTCTCTGATACAGTGTTAAAAAACGAAGAAAAGGAAAGAAAAAGGAAAGAAATAGAAAAATATTAATAACAGAGAAAAGGAGGTGCTCTTTAATTTTTTTCTCTTCTACTGCACTGTAGGTTTTATTCATGGTATCTCAAATGAGTTAGTCGAGGCTACAAAGTCGATAACAAATTCTCTAGAAAGAAAAATGTTGAAGGATACTTGAAGGAAAGTAGTTGTAAATTATCTGTGATTTGATTGGCGCTTAAATGAACGAATAAATAAATGTAGAAATGAAAGAGTAAAGAACAAAAGAGAAAGATAAGAAGGAAAACAGCTGATATATAACTGAAAAGATGAAAAAGTGTCGCTTTGGCTGAAGTATGATATAAATCAGTAGTGAGACAATGAGCAGAAAACTGCTGAATTTAGACAAAAGTACGCGAATTATAAAGTATGTAATCGTGCCTCTCGCAATGGTGATATTTAAGCTTTGGTGTACGAGTGCCCTAAGGCAGCAATTATACAGAACGTGATCACTGCTCATTATTAATTGTTCTGGGGATAAACATTAATCCACGTAGAAGCGCCCAACGCATCTCAATATGTGTGGTCGGGTGACCTTCCCAGAGGAAATTAAAAAAAGCAAAATGAAGGAAAAAGAAGAAAAGGATAATATTCTTTACACAAATCGCTTGCAAGCCTGATTCTTTATTATGTTTAATTAATAATTGAGAAAACTATAACTTGCAGAGAATTAACAATGTAGACCCTTGCGCTGCACAATGTGAAAAGAAGGGAATGTTACCTTATATATTGAATGTTTTATTATTACCCTTGCATGTAACATTTATTGATTTTTTAAAAAAAAGTTATGTCATGTTTGTATGGTGGAAAATGTTGGTCGGAAGAGTGTGACACGATAACTAGACATATATGTATTTTATTATAATAGATTAAAATAGAAAATAGATTAGAATAGAAAATAGTTTAAAAACATATTTAACAAAGGTGAAAAAGAAGAGGAAAAAAATAAATAAATAAACGCTTTTTCTTTTATGAGGAAAATTGTCCTCCGGTAAATATTTGACTCAGTGATGAAGTTCAGCAGGTAGGTTTTCGATGACCCGGTCAAAGGCTATCCTTTACTGTATCTTGAGCACACATTAAGCCTTTTCCGGCGGAAGCCTTATTAAGATAAAAAAAAAAAGATAACTGAAATTTCAGACTTACAGTCGCCGGTGTTTGTCACCGGTGGTCTAAACCATTTCCGGATCTCCGGATTCATATTAAATAAATAGAGTCAGTTAACAAGTTAGTCAGTTAAGACAGTTAAGTTAGAGAGTTGAAAGTCCCGCCGGGCGCGAGCTTGAAGTAAGATTCTCCGTTTGTCTTGTTTCGTTCAGTTTGGGTTTGTTGATCTCCATTAGAGTTAGAGCTGTGTGTCACATTCGCCTGCCCCAACCGACAAGGCTAACTCTAAACGAATAAAGCATCCTTTTCAACTCATCCAAATTGTGGAAGTTCGTTCCTTATAGTTAATCTTGTACCCCCAGCTGTCCGGCCGAGATTTTCTACAAAGAGAGTAAGACAGAGTGCTTATTTTTCAGCCGTATGCTTGCTGTAAATAGTATCTTAATGGATACATATATATGTTCTTTAAAATCCAATGGCGTAGAACCGAGTAACACAATCACTGCCTGAATGCGTTTAAAATTCCACCTGGGAATATTAATCTTCAGTTTTGTGCAGTTACTGATCTTTAATATTGTCATTCAATGCTCTATTTTAGTTTGTAGTTATAGTGACATCGATTATTAGGCATTAATGTTCTGTCGAAGTGAGAATGCTTAAGTTTGGTCTTACCTGTTAAATAATTTGAAAATATATGAGAGCAAGGACTATTTTTCGCGACATTGGTTTTTTGCGCAGCGTAAAATCTCAACATAATTCCAGCTGTTCTCAAATCATCTCTGAACGGGGTGATAGTCTTCTTCGGGCCCTAGATATGGCCAAATAACAACCCACTAAACAAAGAATACTAGAAAAATATAAAAAATACCAGTAACATATTTCTCAACAAAATCGCACACAGTAGATTTTGCAGTGAAATTATCAATAATAAATTTTATATTAAAACTTCCAACTATATATTCTTTAATAAACAGACAAAATTAGAGTTCGTAATAAATTGAACTACAATACATTTTATAATAAAATGGCTTACAATATACTTAAATGAAAATTGACTAACAGTACATGATAATAAAAGAAAGATAATTAATAAATTTCATAGAAAAATAGAAGAGGAGTCATACTTTGTTTAAAAAATAAGACATATCATTTTGCTATGATTAATCTTAATTCTTGTAAGTAGAAAACAATTGTCTTTTCTTGTTTGATTTTGTAAATTGTTTGCTAAATCATACAGTTAGGTAATTATAATCTAATCATGAAATAATATCATTTATTTGAATTAATTTTAAAGTTTGAATTTTCATATTTAGATTTTTGCATTAAATTAAGGTAGGGGTTTAAATTACAACAGTACGCAAGTTAAGGCTTTAAGAAAGTTTTATTCAACAGATAATAAAAGCTTTGCGCATAGTAGCTTTTTATAATCTGAGTAAATAAAAATATCTCTCAAAGAGAATATTAATAAAATACTAATAGACGGAACTTGATTATTCATAACACCGGTTTATAGGCCGAGAAACACAAAACACTGCTTTGCTAAATTTGATTTTTGTTGTACTTCCTTCTATTTCCCATTTTGTTTAAATCCTTACCGCTTTGGTCCCTAATTTTATTCGCAAAATCTATGTATGGACACATATCTCTCTAGTTCTTAAATTTTACTTTAAGTTCGAGGAAATTGTTGCTCATTGAGTACTATATGATGATGGGCATAAAATACTTATTCAGAACTCGTTAATTTATTTCCCAAAAATGTTAATAAAAGATAAAAAAAAAAGCACAATTAAAATTAAATTAAAGCACACGTTTATTAGATGTAGGTTTAAATAAAAGAAAAATACAATATAGAATATCTAATTATCTGAATTTAAACTTCAATCAGCATTTTCATATTTTTAATAATGAAACACTAGGGAATTAATTTGATGTAATTTAACATTATTAAATTCGTTTAATTTTCAACGGACATCGCAAAGAAAATAGGGTTGGTAAGTTCGTAGGGTAATTTAAACAACATCCCCTTTTCAAATTATTTGCTTCGAGCGTGATTCTCAGGTTTTCCTATCTATTTTTATTGACGAGTTGTTTCATCTTTTCTTTTTTTTTAAGCCACTACGCTTTTATATACAGGCGTCTACGCGTGAAGGATTGACTGACGGTTATGAAAGAATTAATTGTAAATTTCTTTAAAGTCGTTCAAATTAGCTAAACAAGATTGATCAATGAATTTCTTTATAAATTCCTTCACACGAAATTGCTAATAATTCTTTGAAGGCCGCCTAAAAAGTTCAGAATAAAATTGCCACGTCTTTGTTCAATATTTGTTTATAATATTATTAAAAATGGTTCATTAGGTTTTCTTCGTACTCAAGTGATCAACCGAACATAATCTGAAGTCGATATTTATTAATTGTAGTTCAGTATTCCATACATTTTATACTAGAACGGAAGGCACGTGGCTAAATTATTTACGTACTAAAAACCAACACGAATAACAGCTGGTGTTGGTTCTAAGTACGTAACTACCAAATTTATATTATACATTAAATAACTATATTCTTTATTGTCTGTCGTTGGTTATAATTCTATGACTGAATGCAAATGAACTTTATTTTCTAGGTAGTGGTCTAAGAACATCTATTTATGAAAATCTTGATAGGGCGTGCTTATTTAAGATCGTGACTCTAGTTCCCATATTTGTTTTCGTTTTGTAGCAATTTACTGTGCTAGGCAAAGCAACATATTGTCCAGTATATCATACGTTAAATTTTTCTTTTATTCAAAGTTTGTTACGAATTATCAAACGCAAATGTTTAAAATTTATTAATTTGATAAGCTGAATATTTGATATCATGGCTTTTATCTAAAAACCAATGGATAGTTTTGCATTTGGTTTTACTTGATTTATTTTGTTTTAAATGCATATCTACATCAGTTCGGAAATGAATATTATTAAATAATATTTGTCCCTAAAAATGCATTGATTTCAATCATTTTGATCTTTAAAAGATGTATTGTTGGCAATACATTTTTCTTCAAAAATACATACTGCTGGTAATATTTTTAGCTAAAAAATATTTTGCTGTTGAAAGTTTATTTTTTACAGATTTATTAATTTCAAATTATTTGATTAGAGCGTGAATCTCAGGTTTTCTCTATTTTTATTTCAGTTGTTTCATCTGTTCATTTTAAAGCCACTACGCATTTACATACTCGCGTCTACGCGTGAAGGATTAACTGACGGTCATATTTATATTAAAAAGATATTGCTGATAAGACTTTTCTTCAAAATAGCTGGTAAGAAGATTTCTTTATTAACTGTATTGCTGGTCATTTTTTTTAATCATCTCACCCCAAGCAAGGCATTTCACTGCCACTATTGCGCATGGGGCTACATAGGGGAAGGTAAAGAGAAGGAGTATTTAGACATAGGGAATGTCAGGAGGAATGGGAGCAGGTTAGTGTGTTAGGTGTCTATTGACCTTACATTTAAACTCCTGGAGATTGTATCCGTCGGGGAAGCCATCGTTTGGAAGGGAATTCCACAGTTGGGAAGTGCAAGGAAAGAAACTGTTGGAGTAGAAGTTGCGGTTGCATTTTATCGGTTTCACTGTAAAAGGGTGGGATCTAATTGCTAATCTAGTATCACGTGCAAATTCGTAATTAGGGGCACCAGTGATCTAAGTTCATCGGAGCAGAAGCCGTGAAAGTATTTATAGAAGAGACACAGGGAAGCCACGTCAGTATCTATCACATTACAGACCCTCCTCTGAACCTTATCGAGAAGCCCGACGAGAATAGCAGGGGCACCCGACCAGATATGGCAGCAGTATTCAATGCACGGGCGGATGGTAGATTTATATATGTGCATGATAGAGTTAGACGAAAAAACTTCCGGGCCCTACACAGAGAAACGACTTTCATAGCAGCGGATTTAGCAATGGATTCGATATAGTCATTCCAATTGAGGTCCGCTGAAAGTGTGAGACCAAGGAGGTGTAGTGTTTTACTCTCTGGGAAGGAAGCCTGGTCCATGCTAATGGGAGGTAGGTGAGATTGTCGATGATGGTTAATTGACAGTAGCTTCGTTTTAGAAGCATTAAAATTTCATACATTTCTTTCATAAATATATGACTGGTAATATTTTCCTTTAAATATGTATACCGTGAAATATTTTTTTTTTATTTTAAAACTGTATTGCTGAAAATATTTCTTTTGTCAAAAATATATTTTTTTAATTTTTTTCTTCGGAAATTAATAACTGGAAATATTTTCCGTTCAAAAATAAACTGCTTATAATATTTTGTCCTTCAAACTTTTATTACTATGATATTTTCTTTCAAAACTTATTGCTGGGCATCTTTTCCCTTCAAAATGTATTGCTTGTAAAATTTTAGTCTTAAAATAGATTGCTTGTAATATTTTTCCTTCAACTTTTTATTGCTTTTAATATATTTATATAAAAAATGTATTACTGGTAAATTTTTTCTATCGAAAATATATTGCTGGCAATGTTTTCCTTTAAAAATGTATTGCTGGCTTAATTTTGATCTTGAATATACGGCTCGTGGAAATGTTTAAGTTTCTTTTTTAATTGCAATTAATATAAATGTTAAATGAAAATACAAAGTATTATAATTATTTATTGTGTATGCGTAATTTTCATGTCTGAAGTCTTTGGAAAACAGTTTTATCGTAGGTAGCTCATACATTAAGCGACTTTGGACACTACTGATCACAGACATGATTAATTTTGCTGAGGCTAACGTTTTTACGTAGCATTTGTTCTTAGCGTTTCCGCGTGGGGAACCTTGTCAGATGTGTAAGGTTGTGTGGACCGCTAAATTTCTTCTACTTTAACGAAACAATTTGCAGATTATGAGATTTGAAGGCGGTTTATAATAGATAACAATGCAAAACTATTTACCAATTCAGTTGCATTACCAATTCGTTTGATTTTGTGTAATTCATCCACTTTTAACATAAATAAAATACAGAAAAAAATACTAGCTGATTAATTATATGAATTATATTAGTGATATATTTCTGCTGATCAATCATAAACGACATCCAGCTGAAAGGCCTTTAATCAAGAAGATTTGAGAAGTAAGGGTCCACTTCTTAACTACTGTTGCTCCCTAGTCTACTCTGTCCTGGGGTCGTGGCAAATGCTAACCTGACAGCTATTAAAGAAAATGAATCTCTAACATGGTCAAAACACTATGAAAAGATAACAAAAACTAGTATTTGTCAACATTTCTTAAATGAGGCGGCATTGACGGTATTTATATTATTTAGAGTATTATCCTCATCTTTGTTGCCATGTGTACGTTTTAGGCGTTATATGCCCAGGGATTTTTCAGGTGCAAAGAATTTTGAACCGTGCACTTTAAGACAATCACTGGTGTATATGTTCTTCATTACTTGCATAGTAGAAACAAAAACAAGCAGAATGATTTTGCTAAAAATAAAACAAAATGCAAAAATATTTGTAAACTAAACAATACAATGTTGCAAAAAGAAACAAAACAACAATACATTTATGAAGAAAGAAACAGAGAACCATCATATTTAAAAAGAAACCAAAAACAAAAACGTACATTTCTGCAAAAGAAAAGAAACAAAAATGTAATATAATTTTAAAAAAGAAATTAACAGCACTACAATTTGGTACAAAAATGTTAATATATTTTAAAAAAAGATTAAGAGAAATACAATTTGTTAAAAAAATAGTTAAAACATCTAGAAAAATTAAATTGACCATAGGTTCTTGCTATGCTGCTAAGCAAATAAATAAATGATATAACAGTAACATCTGGAGAGTTTTCTTAGAGATATAACATAAAAATTGTACCAGTAGGGAGATTATTTTTACAGAAAGTTATTGAATGTTCCATAAACCAAGCTTTCAAAGCCCAAATGGTTTGTTCCTGGTTAAGAATATCCTTTACTGCATTAGGCAGAAAGGAAACTGCTTAGAAGGTTGTGCGAATCATGGGCCCACTTCTTAATTACTCTTGTTCCAGGCCACTCTTGACCGCGCATGGTAGCCCCCATTAAATTTCAAACTCTATGCAAATAGTTAACCAGCGAACACTAGTCAACACACTATGAAATTATAAAATTAGACTTGTATATTAAAATCTCAAGGAATGCATTTTTGAAGAAAAGAGTAATATCAGCAATAGATTTATTATAGAAGAAATATTGCCAGATATATATTTGGAAGAAAGAAAGAAGCAATAATTTTTTGAAGGAAAAAATTATCTGACAAGCCACATATTTTAAAGGAGAAATCTCTGTACTTGATAGTGTTTCACACAAACTCGGTGAGAACACTTCCAGACAAGCGACTTAAAGTTTTTCTAAATATAAAACCTAAAGATATCATGAGATTTTTATAAACAAAAACAAAACTACATATGACCCACACATTTAAAGAAAACTAAACATGTAGCATATTGATATCATAGTAACCTACTTAAACATGTTTGTGGGACACAGAACTGGCACTCGTAAAAATAGTAAAGTTGCAAATGTGGTAATAGCTACAAAACATAAGACATTCTGAAAAGCCAGGTTCGATCACGTTCAAAAGAGTAAAGAGGTGTAAATAATCTTCTTTTAAGAATTTGAGGAACAAAAATTCTATTGAACGTTTTATAGTCATGTTTACTGTATGTCTGATAACTGTTTAGTTCTCTGTATGACAAAAATTGCATTCGTACAAAAGACCTATGATCGAGCGAATTGTGGTTTTGAGGTGAGCAAAGCCACCTATTTATATTTGTATTTCTAGGTCCGCCTTGACCTGGGCGGGTAGCACTATAGAACACAATTTCTATATCATCCATCAATTAACTGAAACACCCAAAGAAAATTTCACACATTCAAAATTGGATCCAAACGACTAAAAGCATTTTGTAAACACCCAACTATAAAATAAAAAGTAAAATTGCACACGCGCAAAAATAGATTAAAAAAACTAAAATATTTTGGAAAAACCCGGACCATGGAAAATTGACAAGACAGTGTGAAAAGATCTGGACCATAATCGGATGAAAAATAGAAATTTCATATATGACGTTTGTTTTTTACACATAGAAGCAAAAGTGCCTGCTAGAGCACAAAACATGGTAAGCTTCACTATTTAAACTACGTCGGTGAACGCTCAAAGCTTTCCAACATTGGAGCGGTTAGCTGACGGACCTTGTGGCAATCTAGCAAAAGAAATTTCAAAACGCGAACCCGGACGTAGGGAAACGTCACAGATTCATTCGACCTTTTCTTCCAAAGTTTTTTTACTTTTTTACTACACGCCGTCAAAGAGAACAACAACATCACAAGAGTATTATTTCTTAATTTTTCCTTTCTCACCCTGTCGCCAACCTACCACTAAGAGGAAGGAATATTAGACTTTACATTCAGCCACTACACAACCATGAAATCTAATCTTCTGTGGACATTTTAAATACTTACATTTCTCTTTGAACAATTTTAACTACAAAACTGCATTCATTTCCTCAATGAACATTTTTCTTCTCACAAATATATAGCATACAGTTCTATTAAGAGAATTCCATATATTTTTTCAACAACCTGTGGGTTATCGTTAAATGCTGGGGTTATCGGCTATGTTTGGAAGTGGCCTTGCACCAGACATAATCCACGCCCCTACAGCAACTTTTAGGGTCCAAGCTGTAGTAAAATATTTCATACCCAAATTTTAAAAAACACTATAAAAGTATCAAGTACATTTTTATATGAAAAATTATCAAGAGTACATATATATTGTAATGTTACCAACAATACATACTTAATGCAAAATAACCAGCACTACATTTCATAATAGTATTAAAAATAATTCATTTTATCTTTAGTTGAAGGAATACAAATTAGCTGAAATCATATAATTGTGTTCCAAATATTTAGATTTTATTATTAAGTAGCCAAAAGTGATCCCGCTAAAGAGACCCCCATGAAGAAAACCTATTACAACATTTATCTATACAATAGCCAACAATTTCTTAAATACTCACACTGTGTTCGAAAATATAACAAAAATACAACATAAAGCACGCATATCTTCCGTATAGTTGCTATTCTGATAACTATAATCTCCAACGGTTTAAATGCAACGACAATTGCCATGTCTTATCTCCTTGACTCCAATCATTTCCCCGACTTCCATTGTATTTTTTCTCTCTTTCTTTTCTATTCGCAAGCAATTCTCCTTTCACCAGAGTCCCCTTTCGTCTCTTACCCATTCTCTGGCACCCCTCCCCCGTGACCGGTTCCTCTTTCGGTTCACTTTCCTCTTACGTAACCTCCTTCACAACGGCTGTAGTAATTCCTTGCTTTTTGTAAAATGATTATAAAACATATATATATTACTGACTCTAGTAATCATGGACAGTGAAACATAGCTAACTACCATCTAACACGTATTGTAAAAACAGAAAAAAACATCATTTTGTATTAATTTTAAGCTTCTAATAAAATTGAATTTTGTCATTAACTGAGCCATATGTAGGTGATATCTCGTTAAACAATCAAATAAAATTGATTAATGTTAGAAACAATTTTCATAAGCAAACTGAGTTGTTTTATGCTCTTGATCAAATGAGAAAATATCGCTCAGATTATTCCAGACAAATTCTAACCGAAACAAGTAGAATATTTTCTGCTAAATAGTTACAGGTTTATTTACATTTCCCGGAATACTGTTCGAATCTGTGTTACCAAATGACATTTTGACCGTTGTACACTCAGATATTATTAGTGTAACTGTGTTCAAACTGAACTCATCATTTCCATCACTGAAATAGATTGTTCTCGTTCTATGAGTCATGCTACTTCCGGATATCTCAGTTATCTACCTTTAATTCAACTCTGTTTTCTTTTCATCGTCAGTCCAGTAGCTAGGTATTGAGCTCAGATCACTTTCCGACAAGTCCCTCGAAATAACCATTGCTTTTATCTACTTGTCACGTGTATTTGAGGAAAACTACGACATCCAAAAATGGCATGACTCAACGACACCTCAGAGTCCATCAAGCTCAACTCAAATTTTATGGTGTCTCCGGACATAATTTTGAACTGACCACTCTTTCCTATCGAATCGTGAAATGAAGTTTATCCTGAACGGCCTTTTGTCTAGATCCTATCTTACTAGCGTTGATGTTCTCAAAGCCTTCAGAATGTCACCTGACGTTCGAAACACTCTCAACTCCGTCATTTTCTTTGTGTTTAAGATGGATTGTTTATTTTTACACCTCCTAAAGTACCCTTCATGTGCCTTCAAACAGCAAGATTGATGCTAACCTTTAGGAAAGTGACTTGATCCGCCTTCTTGGAAAATTTTCAGTTGACCTGAACTGGAAATAATATATTGAATCCATTGCTAGGTCAAATTCGGAAAAAATTGGTTCACTTGAATTCCATATATCAATTCGATATATGTCTTATAACAAGATATATTACAGGGCGATGAATGATTTTTAATTTTAAACCAAAATGATCAACGCGTTGTTTTAATCTGTACCAACGATAACGAAATTTAAACTGCAAACAAAACGCCATATATTATATAACACCAATAGAAAGATGATTGTTAATAAGACGACGGGGTCTCAACATATGTTGTCTTGTCTTTAATAAAATCACTCGTCTTTTTAGCGCTAATAAAATGACGATATTCTAAATTAATAAAATGACATCCGTAACAAATGTAGACAACATATCATTTATTCGCTCATCAGATGATGTGTCTTAAAGCATAAAGTATAAAGTGACAGCACGCACGCATCTAGGGGATACTGGCCGTAATATTCAGCGGTTTTCTTGTGTTACACTCGACCTTGTTTCCGATCTCAACTCTCGACCGATCGCCTAATACTAACACCTTCTATCTTATATATAAGCTATTACCTCATATCCTGAAACATTTATTGCATAACTTCAAAGCCCATATTATCTAACCTTGGCTACGCTAGTTTCAAGACAATATGATATTTTCCTGTCATGAAAAATGTTCCCGCAATCATAACTTTGACAAAAATTAAATGTTTATAAACAATATACGTTTTTCTTTTGCTAGCATTTTGTATAACTTTGACTGTTTCATGAAAATACACTTCTTCTGAAAATTATTCACCTTCTCAGACAATCTTTAACATATTGTGTCGTACAAGAGGATTTTTCTCTTCAGAAACAACTTTTTTTTTAATCATTTTACCCCGAACAAGGCGGAAATCCCACTGATGTGCAGGAGGGCTACATAACTGTAAAAAGATTAATTAGAAAAGAGTGAGTAGTACAAACTAGTTAGAAAGGAGCAATAGAAAGCTGAGAAAGCAGGTGCGATGACAGATACATAGGTGGAGAGAAAGGGAAGGTTTTACGGGTGTGGGGAGAGAGCTAGAGTCCAGTGTTTAGTAGATGAGTATTGACTTTGCATTTAAATTTCTGGAGGTTGTAGCCGTCAGGAAATCAAGAATACGGGAGCGAGTTCCACAGGCGGGAAGTGCGAGAGAAGAAGCTGCAGGAGTAGAATTGTCATGTGCATTTGGCTAACCTGACTGTGAATGGGGGGGACCCAGTTGCCAGTCTGGTTGCACGAGTAAACACCTGTTGAGGAGGCACCAGTGACTTAAATTCGTTGGAGCAGAAGCCATGAAACTATTTATAGAACAGACAAAGGGTGTCCACATTTCGACGGTGGGGAAGTGGTTGCAGTCGAGTCGCCAAATCAGTACCTATCACATTACAGACTCTCCTTTGGAGCCTGTCAAGAACACTGGGGAGAACTGCAGAGGCGCCTGACCATAAATGGCAGCAGTACTCCATGCACGGACGGATGGTTGACTTGCATATATGCAGAACGGATTCAGGCGGAAAAAAACATCCTGGATCGACATAGTAACCCAACATTCTTAGCAGTAGATTTTGTTATGTATTCAATATAGTGGTTCCATTTGAGGTCTGAGGACAGAGTAAGTCCGAGGAGGCGTAGTGTATTGCTCTCCGGGAGAATAGCTTGGTCCATGCTTATGGGGGGCAGTAGTACAGGTTGCCTGTAATGTTTGACAGACAACAGCTTGATCTTAGACGAATTGAAGTTGACAAGCCACTTCTTGACCCAGTTCACCACAAAGACGGTGGGGAAGTGGCTGCAGTCGAGCCGCCAGATCAGTATCTATCACTTTACAGACTCTTCTTTGGAGCCGTTCAAGAACACTGAGGAGAACGGCAGAGGCGTCTGACCATAAATTGCAGCATTACTCCATGCACGGACGGATGGTTGACTTGTATATATGCAGGATAGATTCAGGCAGAAAAAACATCCTGGATCGACATAGTGACCCAAATTTCTTAGCAGTAGATTTTGCTATGTATTCAATATAGTGGTTCCATTTGAGGGCTGATGAGAGGGTAAGCCCGAGGAGGCGTAGTGTATAGCTCTCAGTTCACCACAGAGTGTAGATCACGTTCAAGGTCAGCAGTGAGATTATGTCCGTCCGCCACGACAGGTTTCTTACTGGTGCGGGAGTATATTGTAGTGTCATCTGCGTAGATGCCTACTTGGGACTTGATCTCGGAGGTCGTTGATGAAAATAAGGATGAGCGTCGGGCCCAGGATAGAGCCCTGTGAGACACCAGCATTCTTGCTGTAGGATGAAGAGGCACGCCCATTCCAAACGTCCTTCATTTTGCGGTTATTTAGAAAAGATTGGATTAGGTCAAACAGGCGACCGGTAATACCGTAACCTCGTAGTTTGCATAGGAGACCAGAGTGCTAAACACTGTCGAAAGCCTTGGAGAATGTCCAGAGCAACCGCGCGTCAGACTCATCACGGTTGTTAGCAGGTCGGCCGTGGACCTGGCAACGCGGAAGCCATATTGCCTGTCAGAGAAGTGTTTGTGGGCAGTGAGATGATGAACTATTTCAGCATTGATTATGGCCTCGAATACTTTCCCGAATATCGGTAGAAGACTGACAGGGCGATAGATGAATGGGTCCGATGATTCACCACAATTCTTAAATACAGGAACGACTGAAGAGAACTTCCAGCATGCAGGAAAGCAGGAAGCAGAAAAGCAGTAGTTAAATAGTTTAGAGAGGACAGGGAAAAGTTCAGGAGGACACCTATTGAGGACTATCACCGGGATTCCATCGTCTCCACACGGACTTACATATGTATTAATCTACTGTCCGTCTATACTTCCAACAGCATATGGCTCGGTGCTCATGTTATTTACCATGAACCTATTGATAAAATCTTGAGAAAAGTCAGCAATATCATTGGTCCCGAAACAGTGGCCCGTCTTCAGTCACATTATAACGCATACTTTGTCATTTCCACAAATATTTTTATGGGTAGTTTTTCGGTTAATCTTTTCCCTTTGGTGCCTAAATATTTTGAATGTAAGAGCAGTACTAAGCAAGGGACAGAAAATGAGTTCAGTAGATATACAAAAACAGAAACGGGTATAAGACAATGATGTGTCCTCACGCCAGATCTATTCAACATGTAAAGTGAGACAATTCTTAAAAAACTTGAAGTCTTGCTATGATTTGTCATGTGCGGCACAATATGAACAATATAAGATGCAGATGATACAGTGCTAATAATAGACTTTGAAAGGAAACGAACATACTTCCTACAGAATTTAACCAAAGTAAAAGGAGAAAACAAAAACTATAAAGAAAACTGAATGCAAGCACATCAGTAGAAAGAGATGAAAAGGACAATTATATCAACAAATAGGCAGAGAAATATAAATACATGGAAAGAGTTCTAATATATGTATAATACATAGAAAGAGTTCTAACAGAAATCCCAAGTCGTATAAGGCATAGCCAAGGATGCATTCTAAAAGCGGACTAAATTTTTGCGAGACAGGAAAATTTTTGTAGAAAAAAAAGAGAGATAACTGCACTGTAATGCAGTCTCTGTCCTTTAATATGACAGCAAATTCGGAACAATTTTATCAAGGATGAAGGAAAGACTTGAAACAACCAAAAGTCTTGTCTATAATTCAGAGATGAGATAGTATTTACACTATTTAAAATTCTTTAGACTATTCATATGTGTTGCTGTTTGTACGATATTTCGGCCGTTGTAGTCTTCGGCGTTATTTCGGTGCTAGAATTTTCGAACCGAGCCCTTTATTAAAATCACTGGGGTGTATCATTCCCATTCCTTGCATAAACCTCTTTTAATAGTCATGAGTTATCTCCCTATAACTCTCCAAGTTACTTATTCATCATTGCTGTAGACTGGTATTGAACTCACAACATTTTGGCTCAAGTCAATGGAACTAACACAAAGAACCGTGAGTTCAATACCAGGCTACAGCAGTCGTGAACAAGTAACGTGGAGGGTTAGATGGTATATAATTCATAAATTCCAAAAGAGGATTTACGCAAGGTATCATTGCAAATAGTGTAAACAAAATGTTGTTCTACTTAAGGATGCTGAGGATACCATGGACTGAAAACGCTAGCAAGGAGAGGTTCTGAAGAAGATGAACACGAAAAAACAATGGTACTTACTATAAAGGAAAGGTAGTTGAAACTTTTAGGATAGGTAATGAGGAAAATGGGGATGTGCGTTGTGGTGCATTGGATATCGGCTCGGAACGAGAAATCGGGGAGCCGATTTCGAATTCCAGCTGAATTCATTGGCTTCACTTACGCGCAAATACCCTTGGGAAAGGTATTAATCCGTCTCTTCCTTCCAGTTATGGGTTAAATAACAGGACAGATTGGGTTCTATAGCCTTGGTCGGCAAGCAGTCTACCGCAGAAAGCAATGGCAAACTACTGCGGGATAATCTTCTGCCCAGTCAGTTATGTCTCTTTCGAGACATGATCGCCGAAGCGTGTATCACGTATGGCACTTAATTAACTAATGAGGAAAATGTCAGTCACACAGCAAATAGAGGGAAAGAATAGTTTAATTCATGGCTTCAGCAAATTGACAGAAGGGCAATGTTTGGGTGAAGTAACTAGAGAAAGGTTATTTAAAATATAAAAATGATAGAAACTTGTTTAAGGCCCTGTTCGCCTATATCCTGATTGGACGGCACATAGAAAAGAAAATAGTGCGTTATGATCCAGCATTAAATTCTATCCTAACACTTTATTTACTGTCAGTTGTCGCTTGTGAAACTCTTTTTCGGTTCTATGTTCTCCAACTAATAATAATTTCTAAAGCTTTGAATGCATCTACTCACCATTTGATTATTCTTATTTTTTCTTCATTATTATTGTTAATGTTTCTAATTCTACTACAAACCGTAAACCCTGATTAATTTTACTGTTTGCCTGGGGTGATAGTGAGTAAAATATTGTGAGAAGGCCAAATATTAGGAAAAAAGTAATTGTTAAAGTTTTTCTCTTTGCATAATTATTATTTCAACTGTATCATACAGTTCTCCTCAGTACACACTTGCTCAAATTATTTTTAAAATCTTCTTTAATTATATTTTTTCTACATACGCTCAGATTCTATTTTCCATGATTATGAATTGTGTGCAGCAATATGAATCTATTTTCAGGATGTATGATGAAATTTATTTGGCATTGAAAAATGTTTGCAATTGTCTTCGACAAAACTTACCTCATTGAAGTGTACAAAAATTGTACCGCCCCACAAACACACTGACAAGCCTTTCAGAGGGATTGCAGATGTTGTTGTTGTCAGCCTTTCAACTGTGATTGTGTCATCAAGGTAAAGAAACAAAACGGACGTAGAGAAAAATGCGGTCGAAAGGAAAAATCACTACCAAGAAACGACGTATACGTGCTCAGGTAAAGAGTCCAAATCCTAGGTAGTCATTAGATGTTATCTTTCATTTAGGTTGCACAACGGTGTACTTTTGACCATAAACTGTTCTACCCTCATATACTCAGATTTTTTGCAAATGTATTCGTTTTCGACACGTCTGAGTGACGACTACAACATCAGAAGCTAACTGACAATGGAGCTAAATTGACTTTAGCGATCCTAGACATTCTTGACAATATCGGAATGTCAAGGAAAATACGTTTTAACACTGTTTTGACCACTGAAGCTACATTCTCCTATTAAACATGAAGGACCTTTATACATTGAAGAATGTTACAATTTTTTTCTGATTTTCTTTTCTGACTGTTATGTAAATCGATCTCTTTACTTCCTGAGATAAAGTCGAAGTATTTCTGGCAGAGCTGAATAAATAGCAAAAGTCACAAATAACTGTTCTTAAATACCTGACGCGTACAGTCCTCCTGCATAATAAGGATTTTTATTATACAAAAATTGTTTATGTCTTATCATTATTTCTTTGTTTAAATTTACGCAATTGAAGTGCCTGATGAACTATATTCCTTGTTTTAGCCAGTTAACTTTATGCATAAGACCCGCCATACTGCACTCTATCCATATTCCATCATTTCGAAGTAAATTAAAATCTAACGTTTTCTTACTGTGAACTACTTCTCTCTAAAACCGACACCAAGGTGTTCTCCAAATCACTACATTGAAAACCTGTTTAATTATAAAGTTAACAGTTATCTCTCCTTCCTATCTGTATAAACTGTCCGTTAATGTCACCCTCTAACTCGAGTGCCCTTGTGCATAGAGCACATTACTCTAAAATAAAATAAATTAAAATTGAACAATTCAGACTTAACAAAAATCGTATTAATATCTACTTTAATAAAAAAATATTCTCAAAAGCCACTATATAATACAGACTGAATTTTATAACAGCATCAATATAGCCATTTTCAAATCAACAAATCCAACGTGATTATGTGACCATATTTCAGTATTAGTTCTGGCATCGCAAATTATATTCGCTCCCCCTGTAACTTACCTTCTCCTAAAAGAAATACTGCTTTTACTCGACGAAAAGATGCACAATACCACAGAGATGTTATGCTCCACTAACCAATGAAAACGCGTGTTTACTTGTTCATACGATGTCCATGCTAGCTTAAACATAATTATAAAAATAAAAATTAATTTTACTAACAAAGATATCTCAATTATTAATAGTCGACATACCTCAATAAGATGACAATGCTATAATGATGTCTAATAATCTTATGTTTGCATTAGGTGAGTCTAGGAAGAAATGTGGTGGCCTTCGCAATTCTCTCTTGTCTATGTCCAGGGAGAAGTTTTTAGTGATGATGGAACCAAAATCTGATCAGCCTTAAGAATACGACAATCAGCCATATTTGCAATTCTCATCACTATGTGACGTGTTCCATTAGAATGTGCGCGATCGTAGCCCTCTACATTTTTTGGAGGTGTTAGTATGTAAATGTATTGTCTTTCTGCTATCTCTCCTAATCCCTGATCTGCTAATCGTTTACACAAGCTTATTAGCTAAATTATGTGCATTTTTATATCCCTCAATAACTACATCAAACTAAGGTCAATTTTCTAACCTTTCTTTCCTGATTATAATTTTTATAAATGATAAATGTTTTTTTTTATATTACGTATAAGTGTTATATTTTATTATATCTTGAATATTTCACATGTTCGATCCATATTATTCTCAGTATCATTCTGTAGAACCATATTCCAGTTGCTTCAAGTCTCTTCTTCATGTGGTATGAGATTATCCAGAGCTTACGACCATATATATTTTTTTTTCTATCCTACTGCGAATTCGGATTTTATTACTCCTGAATTCTCTAAAAATTATTCGTTTACACATGTGCAATCTATGGTAATCTCAGAATTTTGCTGGAGAATCAACATTTCTTTAGTTGTAAATCTTTTCTCTGATGTGATTGTCCGGCATTCACTGTCATATATGTTGACCAATATTTCAATTCCGTTAAGTATACATTGTCTTGTTTTAAACAAGATTTTCGTATTTCTTAAAGGTTTGCTTAGCTTTTATAAGGTATTTTTTAATTACTGTAGATTCCAAAGTTGCATTTTTGCTAGGCAGTTAATTTTTTGTATTAGTCGTATTGAATATATTATGAAATAGGGAAATATTACAAACAATGCTAAACTCAAGATTCTCTCGTATATAGGGTGAATGGCGAAATAAATACACATAGCGAATATCAAGCGTTCTACCGACCACTGCTAGTTAAGCGATGGCGAGAACATTTTCAAGGAAAATAAAGACATTTGCCAGAAAAAAAAATTACAAAATAAATATAAACACAAAATAAAGAAAGAAGGACTTAAGACAATGCTGAAAACGTTTACCAAATCGAAGCAGGAGGAAATGCGATAAAATTTCCTAACATGTTTTACGAGAAAAGATGTTTAAAAAAATACAAAAAAAAAACACTGGATGGGAAGTGCTCGAAATGCCTATTACCATTTTTCTTCTTTTTATCTGCTGCGTCGTTTCAGGATGTAGGCACTCAAAAAGTTCTACTTAATTTTATCCCTTGTTGCTCTTAACACTACTCCTCTTGATAACTCACCCATGCTATGCTCCGCCATCTACTAGCTCAAGTATGACTTGCGTTGCTTTCCCCTGACCCACATTCATTTCATTCCTTCTGTAAGTATCAATTTCTCCAAAACCTATTTGTTTTTATAACCATATCGCTCAAAGCAAGGCAGTTTACTGCCACTGATATGCACGGGGTCACAAAGGAGAAAAGTTATGAGAGAGAGTGATATGTTATTGGGGGTCAGGAAGCAGTTAAGAAAATGATGACAGTATCGATGAAATTAGAGTAGACGAATATAGAAGCATGACAAAGCGGAGGCAAGTTAGTGTCATAGGAAATAATTATTGATTTCACATTTAAATCCTTGAAGATTGTAGCTGTCGGGAAAGCAAGTAAACGGAAGGGAATCCCACCGGCAGGAATTGCGAGATAAGAAACTGATGGAGTAGAATTTGCGTTTATATTTTATTGGTTTCGCAGTAAAATATTGGGATCTAGTTGATAATCTTGTGGATTGAGTCAATACATATATAGGGGGCACCAGGGTGCTAAGTTCATCGGAGAAGATACCGTGAAACTATTTATAGAAGAGACTCATGGATGCCACATTATGCCGGAGAGAAAGTGACTGTATCTGAGCTGCCCAGTCGGGATCGATCACATTCCAGAATTCAGCTCTTTTTTCTCAAGTTTCGTTTTTCGTTTCCAACCTTTCCAAAACTTCATTTCTGATCATATATTTGAGCTTTCAAAAGAAACAGGTTTCATCTCAGCGTTTTCGACCGGCTCGAAAAGAAGAATCTGTAATGTGATATGGCTGATCTTGGCTGTTCGATTCTAGCCACTTTCTCACCATTGGGATGTGGCTTCCCTCTGTCTATTCTACAAAGATTTTCATGGATCTGCTCCGACGAATTTATGTCACTGGTGCTCCTGCCACAAAAATTTACTCATGCAACCAGAATGGCAACGAATTCCCCCTATTTACAATTAGATCAACAAAATGCAGCTGGCAATTCTACTCCACCAGCTTCTTTTCTCGCAATTCCCGTCTGTGGAACTCCTTTCCATATATTTGCTTTCCTGACGGATAAAACCTCCATGAATTTAAATGCGATGTCAATACTCATCTCTTATCCATTTGACTCCAGTTCTTTCTACATCACGCTGTATATCTTCTTCTTTTCCTTTCTCTCTGCCTGCGCAACTGTCTCCATATCTATGTTTCCATTCTTGTCTTGCCCTTTATCTGACACCACCTGTAGCTAGTTCGTCTTTATCTTTACACTCATTTTATCTAAACTTTTAGTCTTATGTAGCCCCGTGCGCATCAGTGGCGGTACCGCCTTGCTTGCGGTAAAACGATTAAAAAAAACTTCATTTATACATAGAAGACGTGTGCTAGGTGTCTCGATCTATATAAATTTAAAGTTGTTTTCAATATAAATTGACTTTATGTTTATTTGCTGCGGACAGAGGTACAGTTAAGCTCGCATAGTTCGAGCGGGTGCACCGTTTGAGAAACAATGGTTTATATTTAAAAACATATTGTAGACTATTGACTGACTTACACGGCCACGTAAGCGAGTCATTCTTACCTTGTTCTCGATAATGTTACAATATATTTTGCAGTCATTGTTCTTCGGAGAAGTTTTGTGCAGCAGATGATCTCCTGCCTGCCTAGTTAACATCCTGGTGTTTTTCCCAATTGTGCCTTATATATGTATGCGTAGAGAAAATTGTATAATTGCTCAATATATGAGCAAAAGTGAAATCCCGTACAATTACATTCAAAAATCACTTTTGAGAAATGCACGGTCCAGTTTAGATCATGAGCAGAAACCACACACATTTCTATTGGCCCAAATATAGTTCGCTTCGATGTCGAATAAAATGAATATTTTGCATGTGATATGAAACCTCGTTTTTTTCTCATTAATGTAAGTCATTAGGAGTAAGGCAGTTTTCTAAATATATTTGTTCAATTTAATCAATATTTATATTTCACATTATACTTAGAATTTAAAGAAATCATGGTGGTATTATGAAAACGAGTCTAGTCTTCGATATACTCTGGTATTTCTATCATATGAATAACAAAGAAAAGAGCTAAAGCCAACAATCTAAGATATCAGAAATTGATACACGAGAAACCAACTCGAGATGACAATGTAAAAAATCATCAATCAAGTACGATTTACATTTTTTTCTTTATAATGTTCATTGCCTTCGAAATGTTTTGGATTGCGTCCCAGGGGAAAATTAATCATGATTTTCAGTTTTGTGAGTTTGACTTCAAAAAATAAAAAATAGAAAGATAAAAAACGAAAAATAATTTCCCTATCTGAAACAATACAGAAAATCTTTTTGACTATCTTCCAAATAATCTCTCTAAATCAGTCAAATGATCATTTTCTCTAAGTACGTTACGATGATACGTTTGTGTATATGAACGCAGTAGAATTCTAGACTGTAATTACAGTAACTGGATATCGGTCGGACTTTTTTCCAAGAATTGCTTTACGCTTCAAAATATTTTTTTTCCAAGGCATAGTTCACACCGGCGTAAACAAGGGGTAAATCCGAGATCAACTGATTGATTTTTAACGGATAAACATACGCCTTATGGGCCATTTAATGATGAAATTTAATTTCCTTTAAATTTTGAAGTAATAAAATCTGATATGTTATTCTACTTTCAAAATTAAGTACATTGTAAATTATAAATAATTTTTGTGGAGATATATCTTTGTCTAGATATAATTATTGGTGATATGTATTTTTTATGTTAGAGTTTTATTAAATTTGTATTTTTTAATATAAATTCATTTAAGATGTTTTCAGATATTATATGGTTCGATGTGATAATGCTTTTTTTTTACTATGGTTATTTAGTTAATTTTGTATATGTGTTAATTGAGCATATAACATAAAGTACTTATTACATAATGGTTACCCCAAATAAACATCTAAGATATACACTAAATAACATATCAGGCTTTCCTAGCAAAAGGAAAATTTATGTGGTGTCATTTGGGAAACGCTTTTCCGTAATCTATAGAACATGGATATAAAATGGTATGAATTCGTTTCTTTCTCTCTCCCTCTCTCTATTTCTATATATATATATATACATATATAGTGTCCATAATAGTATTTGTGACGATACAGGTATTTCGAGTCAAATGTGATTCCATACAGGCGAATAAAGAGAGTCAGTTTTAGACTCGAACCGCATGTAGCGCCTCAAATAGCATTATGGACACTTAATATATCATACAAAAAGCAATAATAATAATAATAATAATAATAATATTAACAACAATAAATCTACACTTTAAACAAAGCATTCACGGTTTCACGCACTTTTTGTTCTATACAATTTCTCTCGTGTGAACCACCCTATTTCTGTTTTTAGTATATATATATATATATATATATATATATATATATACATATATATAATTATTATAAATTTTCTTTTGTGTAAAAAAAGGTGTGTCAGCAGAAATATTCAATATGCAGACATGAGTGGAAACGGGCCTAAGGAAGGGTGATACTAAACTGTTGCCTCTAGTTTCTTAGCATAGATTATATAATTCGCAGTAGACTGAAATACTATTACTACAATAATATAGATCATGTTTCACAGACTGAACGCATTTCGCCAACGTCAACCTTAGCCCGCTATCAATTTTGGAAATAAATCTGCGAATCATCACGTGGTTTAAAAAGACACACTAATAGAGATCATCGGGACGAAGTAACCTACAAGACTCTCACGACATCATTCATTTTTAATTTATGAGACAAAACTTTGAAGTGTGGAGCAGGTTTAAAAAGCAATTTGCTTGCACATGAACGTAGCAATGCACTTTATGTTACAGTTGAAAAAATTAACGGTAAAAAGTGAAATGACTGTGATTTGACTTAATACTTTCTTAGCGCGGTGTCATTTCTTTTATCTTTTATTAGTTTTCGTTTTAAGTATTTCTTTATCCTTTACTAGTTTTCCTTCTAAGAATTTCTTTTATATTTACTTGTTTTTCTTTAAAGTTTTTCTTTAATTGTAATGTGTGTTGTGTTGCATTGGATATCGGCTTAAAACGAGAAATCGGGACCCGAGTTCGAATTCCAGCTGAAATCATTGCATTCACTTATATATATATATATATATATATATTCAGTATATAAATCCGTTTATCAATATATTGTGTAACGATTTTATATCAGCAGAAGTTATATATATAAACATTTTATAAAATATATAGTTATATTATATTATATATATAATTACAAAATAATATATAATATAATATTTATAATTATATAATATATATCGTTATATGTATATAATATATAACATATTTATATATAGATATGTATATATAGTGTTATATAGTTAGAGAGAAAAAACAAAGCTTTTTAGTATAAATAAGACATAGCATTGGGCAAAATATAAGTACAGCATCTGTAATTAAGAAGTAAATATTTAAAAAATCGTTTGTGTTTTTTATTTATATTTTTTCTTAAAATAATGACCACCATGTACAATGCACAAGAAACACTTGGTTTAGTATTTTCCAAATGAGAGGCTCTAATCTAAGCAGTGAGAAAATTCCAACAAATCAAAGTCGGTCATCATAATTGAAACCGAAGTATAAGTCTTCAGAAAGGATGCAAAACTTAAACTTAAAAAGGAAACGGTACTGTTCAAAAGGCCAGTGAAAATTTAGTACATGCAAAAAGTTTGGTTAAGTTACCTGGATGACGAGTAATAATATGGTTGTCATTTTAAATGAAAAGGTATAAGTTATTTCCTTAAAAAAAATCTTGGATTAGAGATATATTTTAATGACTGTATAATATATATATATATATATATATATATATATATATATATATAAAATAATTTAATCTTCTTTTAAAAAGAAAAGGTACGGTTTTTAACTTGATTAAATCATAATACATTGTACCTAGTGTCCTTTACTTTTGGTAGAATTCTCTAAATTTCCTCTAGATTAATCACATAGTTCTTAAAATCTAAAGTGTACTACATTTATGGATAGAAAGGTTGTTCTTCATGTTTAACCAATTTTCAGATAACTGAATTTTGAATTTGTCATCATAAAGCTGCTGACAAACACATTTAATAAGCTCTGTTTGCCATGATATTGGACACAGAGGAAGAGCAAATTTGGCTTCAGATATTCCAAAACGAGACTCTAAAAACACAAATAATACAAACATCGACACTAATAGAAAAGGCTGGTGAAGACGATCTTTAACAAAAAATATTTAACAAAAATATTTAATTTAAATAAATAAATCACAAACAATTGCCCTTACCGGCTACCGTTGTGAAAAGTATTCTGTTCTGAATGGTTGATAAAAACATTAAAGAATTTATTTTACTACGTAGGTAAATGTGTGCGAGTTTTACTTTAAGGTAATACTTCAAAGACTTGATTTTCTTTTTTTGGCAAACTATATTTAGCTTCTTCCCTAAGTTTTCTAATCACAGAATCAAGAAATATAGACGTTTTCGTTACAAACAAACGAATATATAGAAATTCCGAACAGTCACTTTCGTCCTTAGAAATGTTACATTTTCTACAATAATTCTCAGTTACCTTAAAGAACACAAAAACCAGTTTCCCTTTTCTACAATAATTACTTGTCCTAATTAAAAGACAAACACATTCAATTAATTTCACCTTAAAGATGTACACTAATTAGTAAATGTGCGAAATATGTGAAGATAATAATTACGTTTACACGGCTTCATTTGTAAACATAAAAACATCTTTACAACTGTTTAAAAATCAAGGATGAATTTAATGCAGTATGATTGTATGAATATGATGTTTTCTAAATCGATATCAAACATTGTTTTACTGACAATGATCCTTGATTGCTGAATGTCCAGTGAAAGAAAAACTGAAAAATTATTCGTCTTATGAATTTCTCTATTGTCCATTAATACACTCGACTATTTTCATCTCCCCACAATATATTAGAAATATCAGAAGAACAATAAGATACTGTTGCATTAACTCTATAGCAATACGCTCAGATTATATTTCTTGTTATTCAAGAGTTATGGTCTGTTTCACTTAGATATAGTTTGTAAATATAACAAATCATATTACAACATATTACCTAGAAAAACGCGACACATTATATAATTTATGAATTTCCGTCTCGAAACATTAAGAAGAGTGAAAGTGCTTAATGTCTCATATTACAGAATTAGATATAAGAGAAATTGTTTAAGAGTTTTGTATATAAATTAATACAGTATTTTCATGTGAACATGAAACTAAGAATGTAATATTTTTAGATTTAACTTAGAATCATCGACCTTTATCTAATTATTTACTGCTGCAGAGACCTGTGTTTTAGCACAAGAAAATATTTAAAAAGAGAAGGGTCTTGCAATCTCAAATACTAGCATAATGCCATACTTATTTTAACAAGGATACAAATTATTCAAGATTCTTTACACACAATCTGTTACAGTGCTGATTGTAGACACGGAAAGAAAACTACAGAATATGGCTGTGAAGAGTGACAATAAAGGAATACAAAGAAATTTTAAGAAAACTGAATGCATGGTCATCAGTAAAAAGTGCAATAACATATTGCAAATCGTCTGAAGACATCACATGGTAGAAAATTAGGTCAGGTAATAACTCGTTTTACAAATGAAGAATATTCAAATATTCTACATTATGATTGTATTGAACACTTTATAATACAACTGTGTTCTTGTCTAATTTTTTATAACCAAAAACTAAGTAAATAAACAATCAATCAATCAATCAATATATATATATATATATATATATATATATATATATATATTTATTCTATTTTCATTGAATAATATAGACAAGTTTTGTCTATTAAATTTGTGTAGGATCCGTTCATACCGTCTGATATACTTGATGGTGATGTCGTTAAAAGACAACAAAAAATCACAGTATTTGTTGAATTTTTTATCGGGTCTAAGCTTTCGGCTCACATAAGCCATTATCAAAGAGTAAATAATACACAGTAAACATAGAACATTTAAGCTATTAACAATAAAGAGAATTGAATTGAAAATATAAGTCCATCCCTACCGTGGCGGATGGCCGAAGACAGTGACAAAATAGTGGTGTTGTGGTCCCTGGTCTGATTACAGACATTTGAGTACGTTGTTGGAAATATCAAAATTGATTGTATTCAAACCAGGTTTAAATTGTTTAATGTAGAGTGCTTCGAGGATTTTTAGTTTCTGCTTATTATTTTCTTGTTTGAGTATGTACGTGTTATCAACAAGCGTTTTTCTCAGAAGTGTGCGTTGATAACCGTGTTGTTCTAAATGACGGAATATATTTGAATTTTTATTTAAGTGCAACGTCAGACGCCGTGAGAGCGAATTTGTGGTGTGGCCGATGTAGCACAAAACGATGACAAAACTTGTCTATATTATTCAATGAAACCTGCATTAATGAAAAAATGCTGCCAAAATACACACAATTTAAATATATATATATATATACAATTATATATATATACAAAATTATATATATATATATATAATTATATATATATACAAAATTATGCATATATATACACAATATATATATATATATATACACAATTATATATATATATACACACACACAATTATATATATATATATATACACACAATTATATATATACACACACAATTATATATATCTATACACACAATTATATATATATATATGCACACAATATATATATATATACACAATATATATATATATATATATATATATATACAATTATATATATATACAAAATTATACATATATATAATTATATATATATATACAAAATTATACACACATATATATATAATTAAATATATATACAAAATTATGCATATATATATATATACACAATTATATATATATATACACACACAATTATATATATATATAGACACACAATTATATATATATATACATACACAATTATATATATACACACACAATTATATATATCTATACACACTATTATATATATATATATATGCACACAATATATATATATATATATATATATATATATATATATATATATATATATATATATATATATATATATATATAGGGGATTGCATCAAAATCAGACACTTGACAAAAAGTAAATGAAACAGTCTATAAAAACAAAACTTTTATATTTTATTTAACAATAGTTAGGGTTATATGCTATATTATATTTTTCAATGTAACCGTCGTCGGCGGGGACTAACATCTTAAAGCTCAAAACCGATAATTAAATCATCTTCAACAGGACCCCTATTTAATAGTTTGCATCTTGAGTATTTTCACTTTATTTTTTATTCTTTATTTATCTTAGATTATGTATACTGGGTGGGTCAAAAGTAGGTGGACAGTAAATGATAACACTTTTTTGGAGATAAACCTATACTTATTATAGTGACTAATAAAATTATTACATTTACATTTAAATGTTGTGTACAACAATAATACAGATAGACTCAAACTTTATCAATACACGTACACAAACTGTTGTTCGTCTCAATTTACACAGCTTCGAATTCTCTCACTCACGCCTCGACAAACATTTTTGAATAGCTCTCTTCTTTTTGATTTCTTGAAACACATCTCTGATGTAATTGTTCTTCTTATTAACACTTTATGGTTTTCTGACTATAAAATGTCTCCTTGATTACTTCCCATAAAGAGGAAATCAATTAGAGACAAGTGAATATGCTGGCCAAGCTATTTGTATCTTTAGGTAGATGGTTAGTCTTTATTTTTATTCAGTCTTGTGTCATACATAAAGGAAGTCCCTAAAGCTAACAGATTTATTCGTTATTATCCTCAGAATTCTCCGAAGGTTTTTATCAGGTTGGATTAGTGTAAATTTGTGTGAATAGTCGAAGAATAGTATATGAATGTTTCATTATGAAACAGAAATTTATTAAAACAAAGAAACAGAATAGGTAGCAGGTAATGTTCAATGAGAAACAACTAATGAGATTTGAAGAAATGTTCGTAGTAGTAATTTGTTAAAAAGAAAGTTTATGCGTACGTATGTAAGTATAAGCGTTTATTTAGTAGGAATGTCTTTTGATGGAGAAGAAGAAAGAATCAGCACACGAGAAAGAAGGAAAAAGAGAACAATATGCGACGCAACCTTACGATCGTGTCGTGGTTGAGGTTTCCACGTTGAATTTTACTTCGCCCTCTCTGTCTGTTTGTCTGTATGTCTCTCTCTCTCTCTCTCAATACTCCAATCTGATTGACTGACGCTGATCAAAGTCATTTATAGTCATCTAAATTTCTCGCACTGGATCTGTAAATCCTTTTTGGTCTTGCAAATTGTTTCCATTGGTCGAAAAATCAATTTAATATCTACTCTCGAAATCCTCTTTTGACATTTTATTTAAAAACATGGTAAATTGTTTGTCTATTAGGGAAAACCAGGATTTCACACGTCATTGTGATTTTTTATAAAAGTGAAAATAAAGGTTGCTTTTAATTTTCAATTTCCTATCATTTACAAATTAAACATCTGCTACGAATCTATTTATCACGTAATATATCACCGAGATATTTAAAAATTGATCATTTATTTGTTAGAATTAAATGAAATCATTTGTATTTAATTTGCATTTAAAATTGCTCAATACATATATAATATTGTGTTTTGAAATATATTCTTTTGGAAGTCAGTTGATTTCGTAACTTTGTTTTCAACATTTCAGTATCGCCAGATGTTCAATATTTACTTATTCTCCAGCGTTGTTTCATACTTACAACAGGGATTTTCATAACGCACGTAAGAAATTTTCAAATACGGCTATATTTTAATTTACGATTTGACATTATTCAAGAAACGTAATCAACTTCCCCCGGGTTAGTATGATCATAAAATATATATTGCGAATTAAGCTTTAGTAATTTTTTGTTTTCTGGAAATAAAATTATGGCTAACTTCTTCTCGGTAAATATTACAGACATCAGCACCGCTTAAAGTTTTTATTTTCTTTTTTAATATACTACATATTATATGAGGGCATTTGCCATGTTTTCATATTTTCTTCAATTTCCACTCTAGGTTAGACAGTTTGGTAGAAGATGTAAAGTTTTCTAGCTTTAATCTAGACATGTGATTATACCAATATTATATTTACAAATTCATCGTTAGACCACAACGTTTGTTTGTTGTCCATGTATTTACTCTTATTCTGTTTTGTAAATAACACATTAATTTTTTAAAAAATCTGTCAAGTTGCCATATATTTTGTCTTTGCATTACTTTATATTAAATATGTTATGCTGAAGGATAATATTCAAATTTTGGCATTTATTTGTTTTATGTAAATTTGTAAATTACAAGTATAGGTATAACTGAATTTAATTGTGTATCTAGAGTTTTATGTAATACAAGTTTTTAGAGAAGAGTTTATTGATTATTTTGAAAAATAAAAATTTTATTTTGTATTTATTTATATATATCTATATATATATCTATATATAGATATATATATATATATGTATATATATTTATATATATATATATATATGTATATATATTTATATTTATATATATATATATATGTATATATATTTATATTTATATATATATATATATGTATATATATTTATATTTATATATATATATATATATATATATATATTTATATATATATATATATATATATATATATATTTATATATATATATATGTATATATATTTATATTTATATATATATATATATATATATATTTATATTTATATATATATATATATATATATATATATTTATATTTATATATATATATATATATATATTTATATTTATATATATATATATATATATATATATATATATATATATATATTTATATATATATATATATATTTATATTTATATATATATATTTATATATATATTTACATATATTTATCTATTTATATATTAATCGTGTCAACCGAATCAAGCTATTCCACTGCCGCTATAGCGCAGCTGTTTACATGGAGCGATCGGTTATAGGAAATGTCAGAAGGAGGGTGATAGACGAGTTTGGATGTACATAGCATGAGAGTTGGAGATTGTAGCCGTCGCAGAAATAAACATGCGATAGGGAATTCCACAGTCGGGAAATGCGAGGAAAGAAGCTGTTGGAGTAGAAATTGCGGTTACATTTCATCGGTTTCACTGTAAATGTTTGGGACCTAGTTGCCTCTCTAGTTATCTCGTGCAAATTCACATCTTGGGGGCACCAGCAGAAGTCATAAATGTATTTATAGAAAAGACACAGGAAAGCCACGTCACGCCGGTGAGAGAGTGACTGCAACCGGTCAGCGAAGTCGGTATCGATCATATTACAAATTCTTCACTGTATTTTGTCATGAACCCCGAGGAGAATAGCAGGGGCACTCGAGCAGGTGTGGCAGCAATACTCAATACACGGGCGGATGGTAGATTTATATAAGTGCAGGATAGATTCAGACGGAAAGAATTTCCAGTCCCAGCACAGAGAGCCGACATTCATAACATCTGATTTAGCAATAGATTCGACGTAGTTATTCCACTTGAGGTCCGCTGAGATTGCCAGACCAAGCAGCCGTAGTTTTTTACTCTCTGGGAGGCAAACCTGTTCCATGCTAATGGGAGGGAGGTGCGGTTGTCAGTGTTGGTTAATTGACAGCAGCTTCGCTCTGGAAGAATTGAATTTTACGAGCCATTTCTTACCCCAATCCAGCACGGATAGGAGGTCATTTTCTAGCTCGGCAGCTAGGTTCGCCTTGTCACCAACAGCAGATTTTTGATCGAGGCGAGATAAACTGTGGTATCATCGGCGTACCTGCCTACTTGTAATCTTATGGCATCGGGGAGATCATTGATGTAGATTAGAAAGAGCGTAGGATCTAGGATATAGCCTTGGGGCAGTACCGCGTTTGTAGGGTACTTCTTGGAGGCAAGTCCGTTTAATACCACCTTCAGAGACTGGATTAAGTCCAACAAAAGTCCAGTTATGCGATAGTTTCGCAGTTAACGTAGAAGGACGGCATGCCATACTCTGCAGAATGCTTTATATATATATATATATATATATATATATATATATATATATACTATAGTCATCCGCAGACAGATCTGTTTCGCTGTATTACAGCTCATCAGTACGCCTTTGTCTCTGTTCGCTTCCTAACCCCGCTGGATTGAAACCCGACCGAATCGGCGTCAGTCGGCGATTCTGCCCCTTGGCCACGAGCGTCCGGTAAAATAAAACAGGCTTTTTAGCGCGTATAAGCACACCCAATAGCTAGAGTGCTCCAATTCATTATCGAATGAGCGATGCGTATATGCCGGAGTAGCTACTGTTTATATATATATATATATATATATATATATATATTAGCCAATGTGTGATTGGTTAAATTCACCAGGCAAAATGTAAAAGGACTTCTATATTTACAAGAAAAACAAAAATACTGATTTATAAAAAGCTAGCAATATTTACAAAACAGTAAGCATTCCACTTATTTGCAACCACGGTTTCGACGACGTAGATTCAGGCAAGCTAATTTGCCTGAAGGTGCCTGCATTGTTAAATCTGGGGGAGCAAATAAGTCCATGTTCTGTTCTTTAATATATATTTATATATTTTTTATTATATCCAGTGGTTCCTTACTACGGATTTTTTACTATATATATATAATCTTGAATCCTTGGATCATTCTTTCAAGTGCTTCCGTCTCTCACTTCTAAGCTCGGTTAGCTATCTCTTCTTCCTCTACCGACTCATCCTCCTCTGACTGTACGGTACTTGATAGCATCTCTACTAATATTGACAGGGCCATTTCTTCTCACCCATCTGCCCATATATTTGTGTTTGGCGATTTTAACGCCCACCACACCAAGTGGATTGAAAACTCAGCCACCGACCTTGCTGGGATCCGCACCATATATTTTTCAATAACCCAACCTCTAACGCAAGTGGTGGACATCCACACGCGTATCTCTAATAACCCTAACGGAAGTGACTCTTTACTCGACCTTTGTTTTACCTCCATTCCAGACTCCTGCACTACCAGGCAGCTCTGCCCCCTCGGATACTCTGACCACGCCGTAGTCTCCGTCAACATCTTAAACCGCGCTAACTCTACCCAAGAAGACCAGACCAGCAGAATATCATACTGCTACCAGAGAGTAAACTGGGACTCGTTCCTGGACTTCCTTTGCGACGTGCCCTAGAACAACGTCTTCGATCTTTCACTCGAAGACTGTGCCTCCGAGCTCTCCTCTTGGGTTAAGGCTGGCATCGATAATTTTATCCCGGCCAGGAAATTCCAACTAAAATCAAATTCGTCCCCCTGGTTCTCACCCGCTTGCTCGGCCGCCATTGCCCACCGGAACCATTTCTTCCGGCTCTATCGAAGCGGCTCGTCGAACCAAAATAGCACGGAATAAGTGTAAAAAAGTACTGAGCGAAGCTAAGAGGGCGTTTGCTACCAGAATTAGGCAACGCATAGCATCCTCTAAGTTTGGCTCCAAAGATTACTGGCGACACTGTATAAGCGTGCTCAACAAGAGCAAGACTTCAATACCCCCACTAATCAATGAATTTGACGTTCCCACCTCCCCAGCGGACAAGGCTGAATGCTTTGCCCGTAGATTCTCCACCAATTCGACACTGGACTCGTTAGGAATACCTATACCCGACTTCCCACCCAGAAATAAGGCTCAACTAAATAACGTCCACATTACACCCTCGCTGGTCGCCCAGATAATTGCACAACATGACCCACACAAAGCGAACGGTGGTGACGGAATCACAGTCATAGTACTGAAGAAATGTGCCCAAGAACTCTCCTCTCTCCTCTCTAAACTCTATAACCTCTGCCTATCTGCTTCCTGTTTTCCTGCCTGTTGGAGGTCCTCCTGTGTAGTTCCTATATTGAAGAATTCTGGCGAACCCTCAGACCCCGCCAATTACCGTCCTATTAGTCTTCTTCCGATCTTTGGCAAAGTTTTCGAAGCCTTTATCAATGCCGTGGTGATTCAGCATCTCACGGCCCACAAGCTTCTCTCTGACAAACAGTACGTGTTTCGCTTCACCAGGTCTACTGCTGATATGCTAACGACCATTACCGAGTACATATTCCGGGCACTTGACAAGAATGGCGAAGCCCGAACTGTTGCCTTGGATATTTCAAAAGCGTTCGACAGGGTCTGGCATGATGGCCTCTTGTGCAAACTGCGGAGCTACGGTATAACTGGACATCTGTTTGACCTCATGCAGTCATTCGTCTCTAACTGCACATTGAAGGTAGTATTAAATGGGCATGCCTCCCAAAACTACCAGACGAACGCGGGCGTCCATCAAGGTTCTATCCTAGGTCCCACGCTCTTTCTGATCTACATTAATGATCTCCCCGACGCCATTAGAGCCCAAGTTGGCATGTATGCCGATGACACAACTATCTACTCTTGCATCGATCAAAAACCAGGTGTGGGCGACAAAGCGAACCTCGCTGCCGTGCTTGAAAAGAACTTCCAATCGCTAGTGGCCTGGGGTAGGAAATGGCTAGTAAATTTCAATGCTTCTAATACGAAGCTATTATCAACTAACCACCATAGACAATCGCATCTACCTCCCATTAGCATGGGACAGGCCAGCCTCCTTGGCCTTACAATTCCGGCGGACCTCAAATGGAATGACTATGTCGAATCCATTGCCAAATCTGCTGCTATGAAAGTCAGCTCTCTGTGCAGGGCCCGGCAGTTTTCCCACCTGAATATATTCTTCCCATATACAAATCTACAATCCGCCCGTGTATAGAATATTGCTGCCATATGTGGTCGGGTGCCCCTGCTGCTCTCCTTGGGCTTCTTGAAAAAATACAAAGGAGGATCTGTAACGTGGTTGATACTGACTTGGCAGACCGGCTGCAACCGCTCTCTCACCGGCGTGATGTGGCTTCCCTGTGCCTCTTCTACAAGTATTTTCGTGGCTTCTGCTCCGATGAACGTAGATCAATGGTGCCGCCTAAGCACGAATTTACACGAGATACTAGATTAGCAACTAGGTCCCACACATTTACAGTTAAACAAATAAGATGTAACCATAAATTCTACTCCAACAGCTTCTTTTCTCGCGCTTCCCGCCTGTGGAACTCCCTTCCACAAGTCTGCTTTCCATACAGCTACAATCTCCAGGTGTTTAAATGTAGGGTCAGTAGACACCTCCTATCACACTAACTCCCAATTATTCTCAGAACACTCTCATCTACCCAACCCTCATTCTCGGTATCCTTACCCGCCTATCACCCACCCTCTGACATTTCCTATATTTAACCATTCTCGATATCCCTACCCGCCTAAACCCCCACCCTCTGACATTTCATATATTTAATCATCTTTCTCCACTCTATGTAGCCCACTGAGCAGTAGTGGCAGTGAAATGCCTTGCTCGGGGTGAAACGCTTATAATATATATATATATATATATATATATATATATATATATATATATATATATATATACTATTGTCATCCGCAGATATATATATATGTTTGTGTGTGTCTGTGGTTTGCGGGGGGTGATTTTGCATATCTGTGCCTATATGTAGGTTATATTTGTTACTTCATTTCCAAACCAAAAACTTCAAACTGTGATTGTTCTAATTAAATCAATATATATTTATCTGAAATGTCACATTTCAACATAGAAATTAGATGAATGTAATTATGTTTATCTTCTTACATTTTGATATATTTGCTTTTTTCCTCATTATGATATAAAGCTGCTTCATATGCATATAATATCTAATGACCATTTACATATTAGTTAAAAAGAATCGCATCAATTAATAGCAATCAAATCAGAATTTGCCTGCCTAAATAGAAAAAGTAATTACCTTAATCAACACTGTTAAATTAGTCAACATCTCAAGAATCAGACCTTATCGATTTTTGCAAGTAAAATTATATCAGATATTTAAATAAACAATGCTTCGGGTTTATTGTTCATAAATACATCGTTATGTATATCGTGCGGTTTGTTTTAATATTTAATCAATCAAAATGCAATATTTAATAAAGCTCTATTTTACTCGTCGAATTATACTTTAGATTTATGTAAATCAGTATGTGCTGGTTGCGTAATATTATCTGCTCGATAGTTGAAATCTTCAAACATAGTTTTAAAGATTTATTCCTTACTGGTCGACATCAATCAATCTGTTTTAATCACTATTATGTTTTAAAAAATAAGGTAAATCTGATCTCTGTAGATACTTTCCTGTGTTCGTTATTGGCAGCCATAATCTTAACAGCATATCGTATAAAGCTGATTTACTACTTATTGCAGAAACTAAAAACACTGTAACAGTTTCAAAATAATGAGAAGGGATTAAATATAATGCAAAAAAAAACAAAAAACAGAATACATGGTTATTAGGAAAACAAATAAAGCAAATTATAAACTTAAAATCAAATATTTACAATAACTAAATATTTGGGACGAATGTTAACAAACAATAAATTGTAGAACATTAATATCCGACGGTATATTAGATAACCAACTATATATCCCAAAATATAAGCACTGTATTAAAAAGCCCAGTATTTTGTTTGAAAGAAATAATGTAGTAATCCACTGTTACGTAATATCATTTCTCCTCTATGAAAATGAATGCTGGACTATTTCCACTAAAACAAAATAATAATAGAATATGAAGCATTACAAATGTGAATCTACAGATTCTGAAGATTCCATTGTAATGCTTGGTGTTGGAGACAATTGATGCTTGCTAAACATCGACTACTACCACCACCGTGGGTCAACAGTATGGATGATGATTAATGAAAGAGCGAGAACTAACACCCGCTAGCATGGTTCGCGTCCCTTCTTATTTATTTAACTCTTCCGGATCCGCAGAGGCCGTCACCCCTGTGACACCAGAGGTTATTTCCCTTTTATTGGTCAGGACATTACAATGTTTTTTTTTTCTTACTGGAGAGAGATCATTCAGTATGGTTGGAGTACTTGCACCGATGGACAGACACCTGTTAACCTACGTGAATGAAAGATGACAATGTCATAGGAGAGAAAATGACCATGAATAAGATTGGAATTGTTCGTTCTCGCTCTCTCATAATCATCATCCATCCTGTTGACCCATGGTGGCGTCAGTTGATCTTTAGCGAGCATCGATTGTCTCTAACTGCAAATATTACAACCATGAAGCAAGAAAAAGTGGAAAGATAAAAGAAAATATAATTAACGTCTGAAAAAGTTAGTTGCCATTACTAGGGCACATACTGAGGAAATGGAGCTATGAAAATCTAGTGTTCACAGGGTAGATAGATAACAAGAGGAAAATAAAACAGTTATCTTGAATAAATGTATGGCGGATAAAAGTAAGATAAGTAAAGATAAGTAAAATATTAGTGAGAGTTTCAAAGGGAAGAAACTGGTCGCCTACGTGAAGACATGACACATAAAAGAGAAAAATCTCTGAATTAAAACCAGTGGGGTAAAAACAATAGTCAGTCAGTTTAGGTGCCATACGTGATACACGCTTGGGCGATCATGTCTCGAAAGAGACATGACTGACTGGGCAGAAGATTATCCCGCAGTAGGTTGCCATTGCTTTCTGCGGTAGACTGGTTGCCGACCAAGGCTATAGACCCCAATCTGTCCTGCTATTTAACCCATAACTGGAAGGAAGAGACGGATGAATACCTTTCCCAGGGGTATTTAAAAATGTCAAGACAACTTAGAAATACTAAAACATGCTGATCGACTATCATGAGGTGACATTCATATTTTATAAAGTGTATCTCAATATCATGCACTCATTTGTGATGTGGACATTCCCCCATCATAAATTAAAAATTCTCTATGATGTGCTCATCAATGACATGGGTAGTCATGATTCTGCAAACCTTTTAGTTCTTTCGTATGCCTAAGTAATGATTGTCATATTATTATATTAAATTTTCCATGTCAGTAATAATTTTCACAAGATCTATAATAGCTAAATTTATATATTTTTGTAATTATAGCTCATACTTTAATAGATTCTATAAGGCCACCATACGAACGCATTTGCTGAAAATTCTGGTGGTCAATTAAAATTTTTGTATTCCTGAATTTACTGGTTACACTACTGGTGGTCAATCAAATTAATGATATAATAAAGATGTTGAAATTCCACATCACTTCAAATAAAAGTTTAAGAAGGCAATTGGCATCGGTTGTGGAAAATGTTATAATAGCTATTGAACTTGAAAAAATATTTTTCTGATAAATTATTTTCATAGAAATATTATACAACTTTCAACCGACCGTAATACAAGCTACTCAATCAATGAAAGCTAAACGTTTAATTATAAAGAAACGGCTAATATTATGGTTGCTATTTTCAAAGCAGTAGACAACAGCGAGCAAGTTCTCGATTATTTCCAGGAATTCACATCAATCTACATATATTTTAATAAGGACTAGGAATATGATCGATTACGCCTAGAAGGGACCGTCCAATAAAAATTTTAAAATATTCCATACTCTGCAGATGTAAATATTTTTTATCTCTCAAACATCCCCGCTGCGCTATGACATTTCACGTAGATATATTTTGGTTTTATCCAATCCCTTCTGCTTTCGAAATAGTTAACTCACTAAAAACGAGAAAAGTTTTATGCCTCTAGTGACCTCAACTGTACACTAACAAACATTATGTCAGAACTCTGGATTTTCACATAGAATCTCCTCACTGAGTTGGGGTATGAGCCAAGACCCGGGTTAATATATATATATATATATATATATATATATGTATATATATATATTCGTGAGTGAAAGAAAATATAGAATTTTCCGTTTTTTTAATGATTTCAATTACCATTTGATTATTTTCTGGAGTTCAAAAACTGTTGTGGGGTTTAGCACTTAGTTTAATCTTCCACATTTAAGGATATCTTTTTTGCTCCGCAAAGCAAAGAATAGGTGTTCTAAATTAATGGCTTTACTTTTGTCATATGCACCGCAGCTATTTTTTCCTATTCGTATATATTTCGCTAAGCCTCTGTTATAACTCGCTACTAACGGTCATAATATTATGACTCAGCTGACTTTAACGATATTCTAACGAACACTGGCTCGAAATTGTGACTCTAAAATCTACTTGAGTTCTTTATTTAAAGCATTTTGCCTACCGGTAATATTTTATTTACGCCACAGCTAAACGGCACTATCGAGATTCTTTCAGGGTGACACAACCACATAAATATACGTGTGTTACTAGATTGGCATTATAGTCCCACCGTTTCACCGTCAAAATAGTTAAATATAACCGCGTCGTCTGCTCTATCAATTGATTTTCTTGCGCTTTTTGCCTTTGAAATTGTTTTTCTTTTCCTTTTTCTCTAGGAGATACATCCTCTAACAGTTTACTGGCAACGTAAGTTGTCATCTTCTCAACTCTTGAATCCCATATCTCTCTTATAGTTTCTTCGGAAAAACACGGTACATCGACATTTTACTCTCACTTAAATCATATGAGAACAATTGACGGTCCCGTCTTGCTTGCGCTGAAAAATTTAAAAAAGTTATGAAAGAAAAAATGTAGGCCAACAATGTTACATTAATATCCATCTCATTCTCAATTATGGCATATGGTTATGTCTTTTTTATTTTTGCAAAAGTTTTCTCTTCATTAATTAAAAAATTGTCCAATATTCACTTTCATTAAGTTGGATTTCTCTTTACTTAGTAGTAAAGAGTAACTCATATTTTTCTCTTTGTTTTCATAAGGTATTCGAATAAATTGGACTGATTTTGAATCTAGTTTGAGTTTAAGCGTCTAATGATTTTTCAATTACTTTCAGATTTAACAACTTCAGACTTTGGCAATTGCAACCATAGAAAGATTACCAATTGAAAGATGTGTTAAATTAATCAAAGCCTGTTACGAAAATGGATGTTCAAATATGCATTTGGCTTTATTAAATGAGAAGTTTCCCTGTGGCATCACCTTACGAATCAATGATGTCAACTGGCCACTATGTTTGTGCAACTTGATGCCTTCGATTTCTTCCTTTCGGGTCAGTAAGGTGTATGATAAAAATCAACAACAATTCAACAGATCAACAGATGAAGGATGAGATGGTAAGTGATATTGAGAGATGAAGAAGCGACTATGCTGAAACGTTATAAACATTTGGACCAACGAACAAATGTTGGTGAATATTTGAACGAAATTATTTTTGCACATAATTGGCATGACTCAAATAAAATGATATAAATGTGATTTAGAAATCACTATTAACACGGTTTTATTTACTGCTAAAATCAACCACCCGTTTTAGGTATTTTTTAAAAAATTACATTTGTCATTCCAGTATCAATGCGGAATTAGCCCCATAATGGTTCGTAATATATATATATATATATATATATATATATATATAGAAAAAAAAATATATATATATAAGAAAAAAGACTAGAAGAAAATTATATTACTTCGTCCATATATATAAGAAAAATATATATATATATAAGAAAAAAGACTAGAAGAAAATTATATTACTTCGTCCATATATATAAGAAAAATATATATATATATAAGAAAAAAGACTAGAAGAAAATCATATTACTTCGTCCACTGACTGGCTTTAACAAGGCCAAAATGTTATTTTCATTTAAAATTAAAATTTATAAAAAAAAGATTGCTGGAAAAAATGATCATAAAATGTTCATATGATTATGAGCACTTTTTCTGTAACCAACAAGATTTTGTTTATAGATGCTTCATTTAAAATAAAATTTATTCTATTTTTTTATTTAATAATGTCCATCTTTGGACGAAACGCATTATTAAAAATATAGTTTTACTCATGTCTACTTTCATTTTTGTCATGCTGTTCGTTGCCTCAGATTATAACTGAAGATTTTTACACACACGCATTCACACACACATACACACACATACGCATATATATATATATATATATATATATATATATATATATATATATATATATAATCCTCTCATCACAAGCAATGCATTCTGCTGCCACTTTTACACATGAGGGTCCATAGGGGAAAGTGATGAGAAAGTGGGGTTAGTTATAAGAAATATCAGGAGGAGGGTAATAGACAGATGTGGATACCGAGGATGGGGGTGGAGTAGATAAAAAAGAGCCTGTGAAAATGGATGTGAGTTAGTGGATAGGAGATCTTATTGACATTACTTTTAAATTCCTAGAAATTCTATCTGTCGGGGAAGCAAGTACATGGAAGGCAATTCCACAGGTGGGACATGCGTGAAAAAGCCTGTTAGAGTAGAAATTACGGTTACATTTTATCGGTTTAACTGTAAAAAGGTTAGAGACCTAGTTGCTAATCTAGTAGCTCGAGTAAATTTTTATCTAGGAGCACCAGTGATCTAATTTTGTTGGAGCAGAAGCCGTGAAAGTATTTATAAAGAAGCAGAGGGAACCCACGTCAAACCTGTGAGAGAGCGACTGCATCCACCTTTGTTGTGAGATTAGAGAGGAATGACTGGATTAGGTCAAACAACTGTCCAGTTACAAAATAGCTCCGCAACTTGCGTAGAAGGCCAGATTGCCAGACACTGTCAAACGCTTTGAAAATATCCAGGGTAACGATTCGTGCTTCCTAATTCTTGTCGAGAGCCTGGTATATATACTCAATGATGGTTGTTAGCATATTAGCAGTAGATCTGGTAAAGCTGAAAAAATACCCTTTGTCCGAGAAGCGTCTGTGGGCTGTGAGATGCTGAAACACCTAGGCGTTGATAATGGCTTCGAACACTTTGCCAAAAATCGTTAGGAGTTTGATAGGGCGGTAATTAGCACTATACCTAAATATAGGAACTACAGAGGAAGACTTCCAACAGACAGGAAATGCAGAAAGCAAATAGGCAGTAGTTGTAAAGCTTTGAGAGGACAGAGGAGAGTTCAGGGGCACATTTCTTCAACACTATGACCGGGATTCCATCCGCTCCACTTGCATTATGAGGGTCAAGCTTTGAAATTATGTTAGATACCAGCGAGGGGGTAATTTGGACGTCATTCTGTTGTGCCTTAGTTTGAAGTGGGCAGTCTCGTTTAGAGACTCTAGACAAATCCACTCTCGAATTAGTGGACAATCTGCGAGCAAAGCATCCAGCCTTGTTCGCTTGAAGAGGTGAGGACCTCAAATTCATTGATTAATGGGGATATTGATGTTTTACTATTGAGGACACTTTTACAGAGTCGCCAATCATCTTCGGTGCCGAAGTTACGGAATGCAATGCGTTGCTTTATTCTGGCAGGAAACAAATTCTTAGCTTCATTGAGTATCTTTTTGCACTTATTACGAGCCGAGGCGAACAGGTACATGGTATGATCCGACGAGTAGCTTCTGTAAAGCCAGAATAAGTGACTGCGGTGAGCATTTGCGGCCGAGTAACCGGGCCAAAACTAGGGAGAAGAATGTGATTTAAGCTGAAACTTCCTGGTTGGAATGAATGCATCGATGCCAGCCATAACCCAAGAGGTTACCTCGGATGCACATTCTTCCACGAAAAACTAAAGACTTTGTTCTAAATGACGTCAAAGAGAAATTCACCAATCGATTCCCAGTTTGCACTTGGTGGCAGTAGGATTTTCTGCTGGTCTGAGTTTCTTGGGTGGAGTGGGAATGGAAGGAAATGTTAACTGAAAATACCGCATGGTCAGAGTTTCCAAGAGGTCACAGCAGTTTGACATTGCAAGAGTCTGGGATGTATGTAAAGCAGAGGTCTAGAAGTGAGTGCCTTCCATTAAGTTTATCGTAGAAACGCGTGGGGAAATCCACCATTTGCGTAAGAGACTGGGTAATGGAAAGATTCATGGTGTGGAAACCTCGAGATCGGTGACAGAGATTTCCAGCCACTTGGCGTGCTGGGTGTTAAAGTCACCAAACAAATAAATTGGCAGACTGAGGAGAAGAAATGGCCTTATCTCTATTAGTGGTGTTGTTATCAAGTACTGAACAGTCAGAAGATGAAGGGTTGCGATAGAGAAAGAAAGGATAGCCAACCGAACTTAGAACTGAGTGACGGAAACACATGAAAGAAAGATCTCGTTATTCATGACAGATCACCCTAATTAGAGTAGGTGTTCACTGACATAAACACTAAGCCCCTGCATATGGAGTTCTTCCTAAAGAGAGGAAGATAACCAGGAACGTCAAATTCAGAAGAGTCTATAGAAGGGTTTAGGTTAGTTTTTCACTGAACTAAGATGTCAGGTGAGTTTATTTGAAGGAATGATTCTACTCTATAAAATATATTGCGAATATCTGGTATGTTTGCAAAGGGACGCAGACATGTTTGGTCGTTTCTGATTAGCTGGTTTAGTTTCTCTATTTTGTTTGCGTGTATTCATCGTGATTTATTAAGAGAGAGAGAGAGCGGTCTAGAGTAGAATGCGTCGGTCACTGTATGCAGCGTATTTAGGATGGACACTGGCGCAGCCTGCAGCATAATGTGGCCTCAGGGTTGCTCACTGAAGGTTCATGCAGGCACACACATCCATGCACTACATGGCACTACAGGAAACCCCAACTGTTGATCAGAGCAGCCTCTCAGAACGCTACGTAAGTTTTCAGGCTCCTAACTAGCAGTTGGAAGCAGCAATCAGGAAACTGCCAACCTGGTATCCTCAGAATGAAGTGACGTTGCCACCATTTTCAAATACTGCAAAAAGATTGCGACTGAACTAACATTAAAACCGAAGGGGAGGGAAAACAACCGGGAACACCTTCCTAAACAAAAGAACAATGCGAACACCTCTACTCTTGTTCAAAAGAAGAGGGTGGAGTGTGAAACCGGGTGATAGTAGTAACTATTTACTCCAATTAAAAAGAAATACTAAGTTTAGTAATGTGAGAGAAGACTTGAAAGCGAAAATAACTTTTTACAGTACCTTCTCTATCAAGATTAAGAAAAAAGACCATACAGAAAATGAAATAAAGAAGCCTTTGTCTGCCCAAAATGTGCTGAATCACTTTTTACCTGGAGGAAAAAATTCTTTAAATTTAACCGTTTTGGTTACGTTATTCTGAAGGAAACATTGTTTAGCTCACTATTAACGAGTTATACTCTTTCGTTATCTTCGCGTGAATCCAAAGTACTAAAACTTCTTCAAACAATAAACAATAATCCTCTCGGAATAATTCTCACGAGACATTCAATCAAAAACAATCCGCTCAATGATGCACAGCACGAGAATGGCGGACAAGACAGAACAGTATTTATTTTCCTCTCTAAAAAATTGGAATGTTGCCCAAGGACATTTTATAGATGGGAATCCGAGTCCTCAAATCCGGGAAAGTATTTCCCGTAGACAATGAAGTTGGGAGTTATGGGGAGGTAGTGTAATTTTAACCAGGCGGGACTCCACCTCTAGGCCGAGATTCGTCTTGATTCCTCTCCGCCCGCGGGCAGAAAGTTCGACGAGGATAAATTTCGAGTTTGCACAACACTGAACAGTATTTATTTGCCTCCACATAGTGGTGGAATATGTAGAGAATATATTAGAGAATCTGAGACCTAAAGAACGGGAAAAAATTTCCCATAGACCATGCATATGACAAGAGCGCGTAGTTAGTCTAATTTTCTCCAGATGAATCTCTGCCATTCAAGTCAGCCTTCTTTGTGTTCGACTCCGCCCTGAAGCTGGTTAGTTCGAGTTGACGCACAGCATGGAACGCACTCAAACTTCTGTATGCTTTATATACTAAATATTTATGGTCGCATAATCCCAGCAGCACAATTCATACAACGTTTTAGTTTAATGCCTGGGGATCCGTGTTGAATACACGTATCGGTTTCGATATATTTTTCCTACGTAACATATTCCAATCGCACTTTCCAAACATTTGGAAGTTGTTCATATCGTATTTTCCACAGACCGTAATCTAATATTTACTGTGTCAGTTGCTCCTCAAACGGCGTTAAGTTGATCTTCTAAGATGATAGATAACATTTGTGGCATGATATAATTATTTCTTCGCAGATGAATTGGCATGGTTTTCACTAAACCCGACCATAATTGAAATGATGCGACCATTACTCAATAATAATTTCGTACATGTTACCTAGTACCGATGCGGCCGTAACTTCGAGAAAAATATTAAAGTGACAGAAATTGTTACAGCTGAGTACGTCAATGTTCCTCCTTAATGCATATTCACAGGTGAAAAGCTAAAATATTTATTAGTAAAGCCTGCAAAATAAGGATAATTATAGATACGGATACATGATTCTACATGCGAAAGTATTTCGTCCTTTTACTCATTGTATACCGTAATTAATTGCTTTATTTTATTACTTGTGAACCTGTTATATAAGTTTATCCTTATAAATTCAATACATTATACACATGTACTTTTACTTACGTGTAACAATTTATGTTATATATATATATATATATATATATATATATATATATATATATATTAGCTAGTATTTGGTCATTATTAAACTACACCAGTACATATATTTATTGTAGAATTTTGTAATATTTTTCATTTGAAAAAGAGTTATTTCCGCAACCTAATATTCAACATTTTCGGTATATTTAGACGATTTCCAATAGCTGATTCTTCCAATTTTCAAACACATGAACAGAGATACTTTACAAATGATAGAAGGGAATATTTAACAACCGAAAAAAATATTGAAGAAACGTACGACACATTCATCTATGTTTGTTTGATGCTAGTATTTTTTTATAATCATAATTAGACCTAGGCATACTGTGTCTGTTTTTCTGCCTATATGCCTGTATTTTTTCATCACTTTTATTTCAGTTTTTGCTTCGGGTCTGATTCTGAGTAAGTATAATTGTAGTTCTTAGACTCAGCCATGATAACATTTACTCGGAGGACTTATTTAGCCTTCAAAATTCAGTTTACGACGAAAAGACTGATTTGATACCGATATCAGGAAATCATATTTTGACTTACATCCATTCGTTTTTCTTTCAGTCTACGGTTTCGCTTTAACTGGAAACAACTATTGCATTTTAGTCTTTTGTGCCAACGTCCAAATAGTTTGAGCTCCAGGACCAGGGATTAGTTTTAAAGCTTTCCTTACACTCTATCAACTCCGGCCTATACTGCAAGTAGAGCATATAAAAACAATCATGTAAAACCACTTAAATACCTGCTAAGAACCAAAAGTATAAAACCTAATTTGGCAGATGAATTGTATAATAAAATGTTTTCAAAAAGATAAAGAAAGTGTTAAGAAACAGGAAATTTTGTTAAAAACAAAATAAACGGTATTGAACGATAAAGTAATATGAGTCATCCTCTATAGTAGTAAATGCTTCACAATCTATTTAATTATGAAACAAAGACTTCAAGCAAATGTAATGTGATTTCACAAAAGAACGCTGATAAAAGCATGGTCAGAACAACGTCGAATTTTAGAGAAAATAGAGAAAAAACATCACATAAATAATGTGATAATGAGACTGTTGAAAATCTTTAGAACACATAATGAACGAAAAGTGTTTAAAAATGTTATATGGATATGACCTGATTGAAGGCAATAGTGACAGTATAAAACAACAAATAATATACCTATAGAGCCAGATTAAACGGGTTAGAGAGATAACATACTAAAATGATGTATTATAACTTACCAAAATAGGAAATTGTGGCCAGACATGTAATCCAAAGTTCTTAAGAGACATGGCAGAGGGGAGCAGAAAAAGAATATACATTAATCTTGTAGAATCCTCTGTAGATAATGGGTTTTCGCACTCAAGACTTTTGACGTTTCTGTTGCATTTTCCGTAACAAATAGATTTTCCGGTTTGAATTTAACAAACAAGCACCGAAATAGTTAAGCATTCCCTTCTATAATCAAGAAGAAACAAACTACTGTGCACTACAAATAACTCTTAGCTATAGAGAGACCTTTACTTATAGATAAGTAGTAAGGTACGCAGATGAATCAGTGCTGACATGGAAAAGAAAACTACAAGATCTGCCATAGAATGTAGCTGAAGTGAGTGACAAGAAAAGTCTAAAAAAAAACTGCAAGAAAACTGAATACACTGCCATGAAGGGAAGCTAAAACGATCAAATAGAGGTGGGAGATACTAAAATCGAGCAGGTAAAAAAAATTGAATATCTGGGAAATGTTCTAACAGACGACGGAAAGTGTGACACAGATCCGAAGGCGAATTGGTGCATTCCAGAAGCTGAATAGAGTTTAAAAGAAACAGGGGAATTTAGCTAGAAACAAGAAGAGAGTATCTGATTGCAATGTGGTATCAGTATTCAATAAAGCAGTGAAATCTGGACAATATATCATCGAAAATGAAGGTAAATATAATCGAAAATGAATGTAAAAATTGAAGCCACTGAAATGTAGTTCTACAGATGAATGCTGCGGATATCATGTCGAACATGTGAGCAATGATGAGATTTTGGAAAGGATGGAAACAAAAAAGAATTTAATACTGAACACCAGAAAGAGACAGCTAAAGTAGCTGGGAAATGCAGTGAGGAAGGAGGGCTTGGAGAATCTGATACTAACAATATAGATAGAGAAAATGAGAGACACGGAAAAACAGCGTGTAACGTACTTGACTGGTCTGAGCAGGTGAATGTCAGAACGGAAATTGCGTGCTGTAACAGGAGAAAGCTTGTTAAGAGTCACTAGGGATAGGAAGACGCGGAAGTCTATGGTTGCCTACGTTCTGAAAAGTCTAGACATATAGAAGAAGTTTTGTGCGAAAATTACAGCTTTAGAACTCAGCACTCCCACAATTCACGATAATGTCTTTTATTCTGCCACATCGATATTACATAAGTAAATTACACCGAGAAATTTTCCACTTCATAATGTGTTCCTAATGGATTTTAAATATAGACGGTAATTAACACCATTCTTACCGTCACAATAATTAGCTTTATATATATATATATATATATATATATATATATATATATCATGTCAATGCATTGCTGATGCTTTTCATACGAAACCACTGTAAATACTACGACTGTCAAAATGCATTAAAAACCAGAATAATACTCTTATAATTATTGAGAACATAATAAATGATTGACTCTAAGAATACATTTACATATAAAGGATATTAATAATCTAAACCTGAACAAAAGGATTAAAAATATATATTTGGATATTTTATTATATTTTTATATGTTAAATACCAGCCATCGATAAAAATTCTGTAAAATATTCTTTTCTCCGTATTATATGAGAAAATATTTCGTTCTGTCATTCTACAAATTTACATAATTTATATGGCTGATGCACGTTGTGGTGCAGTAAATATTGACTCGGAACGAAAAACCGGGGAACCGAGTTCAAATTCCAGTTTTATTCCTTGCATTTACTTACGTTCAAATTTCCTTCTGGAAAGGTATTAATCCGTGTCTTTCCTCCAATTATGGGTTAAATAATAGAACAGATTGGGTTCTATAGCTTTGGCTGGCAACCATTCTGTCGCAGAAAGCAATGGCAAACTACTGCGGGATAATCTGCTGCCCATTCAGTCATGTTTCCTTCGATACATGATCGTCTAAAGTTTGTATCACATACGGCACTTAACTGACTATTGGTGCTCTACCTGTCCTGATATACGCTTCCCTTTCCAGCCACGCGTGCGTTAAAATAATTATACGTGACCTTGTGAATAATGGATTATTTTCAACCTATCATGTCGTTTTCCATTGCTAGCTATTACCATAGCAAATACTCAGGAGTTCCCTTAATCAAGATCAACGATCCATTGACTTGCCATGCGGAGCAAATTCACTCGACTCATACACATTCTCTTCGTATTCTTTTGAAAAAAGGTACGTTCTATCCACATAGATTCTTTTACAAAATAAAAGACGTAAAACAGTCCCTAAAATATAATTATACATGATTTGGGAACGCAAAATTAAGGGAATAACCACCTTCAAGTATAAATAAATAGAAAACTCTATTAAATATCTTCAAAAAATATACACTACCGGCAATAATTATTAGGTCACACCAGTTTCTAAAAGAAATGATATATTTCATATTATTTTTAGTATTTATTGATGAGTGGATAATTCTAAACGAAAATAGAACGGTTCTAATGTTATTATTATTTTGCAAAAATTTACAAGGCAAGGAAGCCATGATGAACTCGTCCGAATCACCCTAAATTTTCTTTAATCTCTCATTGATGAAACTCCAATATAGGTAATTATTAACTATTGATAAATTCATTTGATGCACATGTTATTGTGTAGTATTAAATAAAGAACGATTCTATTTTCATTTACAATTATTCACTTGGGAAAAAATAGTAAAGAATAGTATGAAATGCATCATGTTTTTAAAGCACTTAGGTGTTTTAATAATTATGACCTGTAAAGTACCCATTGTTCCGTCTTTGTATGTGTTTCTGTTCTACAACTATGTATCGTGCCTCTTCAGATCGTAGACGATCTTGGATTTCCACATATCCCTATATTTTGTCGCTCTTAATATTATTTATCCAGTTATTCCACTCAATCGTCGCTCCACGATAGACCTGTTCAAGGTAGGCTATGCATTCTTTTCCTTTGTTTCTCTTCCTCTCTATAATTCCCGTAAGCATCAGTTTCTCCTTCCTCATTACATGTCACCAAGATTTTATCTTTCTTTTTCTGACGTTAATTATTGGTGTCCTTTTTGTGTCAATCGTCTCCAAAACCTGCTCCGTCGATGGTATTGGCAGCATCCTACTCTGTAACCACATTTCGGTTGTTTGAAATCATTCTTTCAACTCTGATGAGATCGTTCATTATTCGCTGCCATATTTAAGGACATACATCATATCACAATCCAGTACTCTCTTCTTTGTTTGCAGCAATTTTTTGTCTTACTTACTCTATTCAGCTTCTGCAATGCACGGTTGGCCACGCTTATACGTCTTTATATCACCATATCACATTTTAAGCCCCCCGACAGACATTTCCGGAGTATTTAAATTTCTTCATCTATTTGATTTTAGTATCATCAAATTGTAGTTGTCATATTCGTCTAATATTTTTAGAGAATACCATGTATTCAGTTTTCATGTAGTTGATATATAGTCGTTTCTTTCCACTTTCTTTAGGATGTCCTGTAGTTTCTTTCTGCGTCTGCTATCAACACTGCCTTTATATCCATATCCTATATTGTTCATTGTACGCCAATGACCAATACTGGCACCATTGCTAGAGACCGCAGAGTGAACTCGTTTCATAGGTGGAATATATCTAATAAGAATACAGATCCTTTTGTTACAATTCTTTCTAACTTTGTGCATCTGAAAACTGTCTTTATGCTGCACTTTTCTGTGAGTAATGATTCTGGATTACTCTAAGCTATTTACCAAATATATCAATGTTATCGAGCTTCTCTATCAGGTCTATGTGCCGTAAATAATCTTATTTGATTTACATCTACCTTGAATGGATCTTAGACCTTGCATTTATGAACATAGTAAAAATATGTCAGGGTCTGTAGACTACGGATGGAATAAAATATTGAATACACTTCCTCTTTTCCTAGTCACGAGAGGACAACCGTGCTGCAGAAAAATACATTATAGAACCAAATGTGTGGATTAGCTTTACCATGAAAATAGTTGGAGATACTGATCACATTTTTTCTTGCTTTTTATATACCTCGAGTAAAACATGACCTTTGGATATATCCGAACAAGTGGGAAATTCGTGAATGTATTTTCTTATCACACGTCGTATATAGAAATATATTCCAAATAATTTTTGTATATAGATACTTCCACTACATTGCTAAAAATAACAGAATAATATGAAAAAAGGGCCCGAACGAAATAAAAACTAAATTTTTTCACTAAAATATATGAAATTTTATGAAGAAGAAATAAAAAGTTAATTTTCGATTAGTTCTTAAAACTTTTAAAATAATTTCTCACACATTTCAAATGATGAAAAAACATTGCTTTTATTTTAGTTAGCGGGTAACCAAATCTATAAGAGAGTTTACAATGGAAAACGTAATATTATATTACACAATAATTTTCAGGGGACAAACACATTAATTTGGAAATTCTTTCAGGAATTTTGCAAAATTTAATGAAATTGGTTTTGAAATTATTAATTTAAATCAATCCTGGTATATTTTTTTCATTTTAAAACCATCTTGGGATAATTTCTTTCATACTCCACCTCTATGCACATTCAGGAAATTTTAAAAGATTAATTTTATTTTTTAGATAAAGGGTTTTATTAGTAAAAAGCAGACCTCATTTGGAAATGTAAATCGTCTATTTTTTTTTTTAAATGTTGCCTCTATTTCCAAAATTTGCTCCCAATAGTAAAATAAAATATCCATATAACTATAACATTATTTACTGTGATCAGCTTTCAAATACTTGAATAAATATTAAAAATTAAGGATATAATGTTATGAAGAAAAATCATTTTCATTAATAATGAAATGTTAAAAGAATGTTTTCCTTATAAAACATTTATAATATTTCAAACACACTTTTAAAATACTTCAAAGTAATACTACAAAACATTCTGTCTCCCCAATTTTTAATAATTTTAAATTTTTTTGTGTGGGTTTTTCAAGTTAATTTTTGTATGGTAATTTCTATGTGTAAATAAAAAGGTAAAGTTTTTTTTAAGTTTCCTTCCCTTACCAGAAAGAAATTGTAGAATTATGTCACTTGTGATCGCCATAATTACATTATCTCTAATCTGACAATCTTTCAACATATTTGATATAAGGCGGACAGGTCAAAATGATTAAGAAATAGTTTTATTATAAATTCTTACGCTATAAGTAAGTAATATTTGTGCAAATCAAATTAATTAAACATAAAATTTGCTGATTTTCTAAACATACTCTGTTAATTAACATTTGTTTACATAAGTTTGATCGTTTAAAAATGGCCGAAAAATTGAAAGATTTATATAAAATTGATAAATTTTAAATTTCAATATAATTTATGTTGAAGTACACAATATATTTTATTTAATGGAAATAGTAATTTTAATCATTTAGCATTCAATTAAAAGTAAAACAAAACTTTAAAGACAAATTATTATTTTTAAAAATTCAATTTCAAACTTAGATATAAACACTGAAAAAGTTTACTATTTTTATATATTATAATCAATAAATTCTTAATATGAAAATTAGAGAAAACATGTATATTTAAAACAAACATTGTTCAAAAAATTGAAATGTCATAAATGAAATCTAAGTAAAACTCAATAAGTTAAATATTGTACATTTTCATCCATAAGAGAATTATTTATTTACTTTTGACATTGTCAAATTACTGTCAGTCGTATCGAGATTATGAGGTGACAGGTTTTATTTTTCAAACGTTATATTTTGAGAGGGTGTAAGAGATTATCAAATAGACCATTAATATAAACACCTGATTATCTACAGTGTGTTTACATTAAGTTAAACTGTTCATAAACTTCTCATATTGATTCATGCTGGTTCCTCTGCTGACAACCGCTATTCGTGATTAATCTTTTATTTCTCTTTCTTCTCTGTCGATTGGTGTCTTAAGGTTAATATTGAAGATAAACACAGAAAAAAAAATACTTTACGTGAAGTCACTATATCTGTGATACCACAGACTAAATTTCTCAGGTCAAAGATTTCAGAATGACATTAAATTCGGTTCATGATTCTGGTGTTTCCTGATGGGAAACGCTTACATCAAATGCGTGAAGTTGTGTATGTTAACACGTAAATTCACACACGGAGGCTGCGACTGACATATATGTTTAGATCTTTATACAAGACAGTTAAATAAAAAAAAACATTAGATTTTACATACACAAATTTTCCGAAATGTAATCTATATTAAGTAAAGAAAAAAATAAAAATATTGAAAAACATCTTTGAAAGAAAGTTTTTCAAGTTAGAAACCTAGGCCTCGTAATAGCTCGTTTAAAATGGAACTTATTCAAAAGTTCTTCAACATAAGTTTATCGAAAAGTTTTTAATACCACTAAGAAATTAAACTATACACACACACATATATATATATATATATATATATATATATATATACTTCAAAACTCGAAGACATAATTATTGTAAAATATAAATTGATGTTTCTCTGTTAAATAGAAAACACGTTGCAAGATCTAGCATAACAGGTAGAAAAATTTAAGAAATTGTAGTATAGTGAATGAACCAAGCCGACGCTACTTAGCTAGGATGCCTCACCTTTGCTTATGAAAATTATACTAAGACTGACTACAATACATGATAAAAAGTTCAAAGAAAACAGTCGAATTCCCTTCATTTCAACATCTCGTGACTACACATGAATGAATTCTAAAACTGCTAATCTCTTTGAATGATTTGTCAGCGTTTTTATATTTTATAGTTGCCAACAATGCTTGTTTATAGATACGTAATTTAGAATAAACTCATTTCGTATTTTGTCCTGATAAAGTCCATCACAGGACGGAACGCGTAGGCGATTTAAATACAGTTTTCCTCTTGTCTTTATTTTATTTAACCATATATATATATATATATATATATATATATATATATAATCCAGCCATGACAAAGAGAGAGACAACTGTGAGGCAGTGTCATCTTAGTTCATTAGAGACACTATTTAGAGGCAGCGATTTTAGGAGTCCGTTCAAATGATTGATCGTTGGCATGCCCATTAGAAATGGAAATAACGGGCTCGGCAAAATAGGGTTTTGTGTCTGCGCAGACTAAAAATCCAGAGGCTTTCTTCTCTGGGCAAGAAGAGGAGAGGTGACAACCCACTCTGCACCAAAATGATATTTATTGAACGATCACAATGAAAGGCATTTTCTGGCCATTTGTATTCAGATAGATGCGGACGGATATGAAGCCGTTGTGATTTCACTTTCATTTAAAGTAAATTCTCCCTATCGCGTCAAAACACAACTGATCCATATAGAAACGAACGATACTTGTACAAAATACCACAACGGAAACATCAACAAAACAATTACCATATATATATTTTTAAGAAAAAGAACAAGAATATGACGTTACAGAGTTGGAAAGTGACTGATGAGGAAATCCTTGTTGATGATAACTAATATTCTAGATAATTTTTGTATTTTTTTAAGAATGTTATATACATAGCAAAAGCACCCTACTTGAGGGCATTATTCAAAGCATGGACTGATGGTGGACTTATAAATAAGTAATATAAATTCTATTCAGAAAATATGCCTAGTATATCAGCAGTAGATCTATAAATTAATTCAAGTCTTCTTTCTAATTCATCTGAGCAGAGGAGGTAAGTCCAAATGCACAATGCTCTAGAGATAAGCATCAGCTGTGGAAAGAGAAAAACATTGGTTAACACAGACGATGAAAGATAACAGTATAATTTTGGATATTTGGAAATTAACAATTCCTTCCTTGCCCTAGTTAACAAGAGATTGTTGCTCAACACCAAGCAGCTGTCTGTCAATCATCAAGAGCAACCACTTCTGCCACCCATAAGCATGGACCAAGCGAGTCTTCCTGAGAGCCATACATTGCATCTCGTCGGCCTTACCCTCTCTTTCGATCGCAAGTGGAACCGTTACATTGAGTCATTAACTAAATCCACTGCTACTAATGTTGGGTCACTGTGTCGGGCCAGGATGATTTTTGGCCTGAGCCCATTATTCATATTTAAAAATTAACTCTTCGTCCGTGCTTGTAGTACTGCTATCATACATGGTCAGGCGCCCCTGATGTTCATCTCAGTGTTCTTGACAGGTTCCAAAGGAAAATCAGTAATATAATAAGCTTGGCGGCTTGAGTCCAGCCACTTCCCCATATGGGATGTGCCTTCCCTCTGTATGTTCTATAAATACTATCATGGCCTCTGCTCCAACGAATATAAGTCACTGGTGCCCCTGCAACAGGCGTTTACTTGTGCAACCAAACTGGCAACTGGGTCACACCCATTCAAGTTAGATAAACCAAATTCAGACGACAATTCTACACCTGTAGCTTCTTTTCTCGCACTTCCCGTCTGTGAAATTCGCTTCCATATTATTGATTTACTGACGGCTACAACCTACAGGAATTTAAATGCAATGTCAATATTCATCTCTTAACCACTTGACTCTAGTTCTTTCTACACCACCCTGTATATTATTTTCCTTCTCTTCACCTTTGCAACTGGCATCATACCTCTATTCCCATCCTTCTCTTGCTCGTTTCTAACTCGTTCGTCTTTCTTTTTACACTCCTCCTATCTAATCTTTTTACTCTTATGTAAACACCTGAACATCAATGACGTTACCACCTTTAAAGAGAATTGTATAACGGATCAAAATTACTATTAAGATAGTTGTAAAATTAATTGTCTCATCTGAATAAACACATTTTTCAGCACAGATTACATTAGAACTTTCATAGATGAAATCATTTTACCTCTGATTCTATCCCTTTATTTGAAAAAAATACCTGTAGCATTTTAGTTGCAGTAATGAAGAAGTGCAAGTAAAGATTGCTTAGCTGGTAACGTTTCACTGTTGTACCGCAATCGATGCATACTTTTGTGACTTATGCTTTTCGTGAAGCCACGTTTTCATTTCCGTAAAAACAGCAGATTGCTTAGCTGGTAACGTTTCACTGTTGTACCGCAATCGATGCATACTTTTGTGACTTATGCTTTTCGTAAAGCCACGTTTTCATTTCCGTAAAAACAGCAGATTGCTTAGCTGGTAACGTTTCACTGTTGTACTGCAATCGATGCATACTTTTGTGACTTATGCTTTTCGTGAAGCCACGTTTTCATTTCCGTAAAAACAGCAGGGTCTCCTTCTTCTTGTCATAGTATGCTTTTATTTATTTAATTAAGGATATTTTTTAATTTCGGAAATAGAAACTTAACACAGTGACTTAATAGTGGTTAAACTAAGTAATCGGACTATGGATTTAGTCAAAGGATGGGACAATTCCAAAAATATACAGTACGAGTTCAAAATGTTGATGCATCTACTGCTAGAAAGGGCTGGTCATTTTCTCATGTCAGAGATTTTCTCGTTAAATTGTTCAGAAAAACTATCATATATATATATATTTTTCTAAGCATATCCTGTTAAATGTAAGGGACAATGAATGTCTATTATGTTTAAACATAACAGACATTCATTGTCTCTTATATTTAACAGCATATGTTTAGAAAATTATTTGATGCCTCGATATATATATATATATATATATATATATATATATATATATATATATATATTAGCAGTATGGCCCGGCGTTGCTCGGGTGTAATGAAAGGTTTAAAACTAATCGATTGTCCTGGAACTCAAACAAGTTGGCCGTTGGCACAAAAGACGAAAAAGCAATAGTTGTTGCCAGTTAAAGTGAAACTGTAGACTGAAAAAAAATTAATGGATGTAAGTCAAATTTTGATTTCCTGGTATCGATATCAAATAAGTATTTATCGTTGTAAAATAAATTTGGAAGGCCAAATACGTCCTCTGAGTAAATGCTATCATGGATGAGACTAAGAACTACAATTATACCTACTCTAGTCTAGAGCCAAACCCGAAGCAAAAACTACAATAAAAGTGGCGAAAAAAGAAAGATATACACACAGATAAAGAGACACATACACAAACATCTTGCTTCATATATATATATATATATATATATATATATATATATATATATATTATCGATTTCCTGCACTATTGTAAGAACTGCAACCTTGAAACTTCTGAATATCGTTATCTTATGTATTTGTCTATGAGTGTATCAACTTTGATTATAATCGGACCACTCTTTCTATAACACGATTTTTTCGATTATCGATTTTCGATATTTATCGGGGGTACCCCGACACAAAACCTAGTTAAGAACACTCGCAGACGCTTATAGTACAACTGTGTAAATTTTCAAGAAAATTGGTTGAGCTGTTTCGGAGTCTATAGGTAACGGATACACACACAGACACAGTTCCATTTATAAATAAGTTCAGATTATATATATATATAACTTTTTTCGTACAACAAAACGCATATACATAGGGAGAAGGATCATAGTGACATATATAAAGCTATAAAAACAATGTTTAATGATATTTCTTACAAGAAACAACTCAAACAAGAAAATATAAACACTGACCACCCACCTGCACAGCTATGATGCACCCAAGCCGACACGGACCACCGAGCAAACACTCGACAAACCCCAATTCATTGCGCACTATCCGACCAACACCCAACATCCAACACGTTTCCCTAAGCAACGATCACCAAACCAACACACAAAAGCACGGCTTTCAAGGCACACGTTTCACACTCTTGCTAAATTTTACTTTAGTCTTTGGACCCAACTGTTCTTAACTTTAGATCCAGTTTTCTGGTTCATTAATTTGCTCATATATACATATATTTACATACATATATACACACACACACACACACACACACACACACACACACACACACACACACACACAATTTGCAATACCAAAAACAACGCGGAAGAGCTCTTATGATCTAACGGCCACCTTCACAAGGAACCAGCTATGGTTTCAAACTGTCTTCGCAAACCTATTTTGCCAAGAGTAGCGAGTACGGACGGGAAAAATGTAGAATTCAACTGGAGAGGGCTTCCTTAAATGAGAATGAAAAAAATGATCCAGATCCAGATCCAAATCAAGATCCGAGTCCCTAACAGGTGCTAATACATTCTACTATAAAAAGCGATAACTTTTAATGAAGGTGACAAACCAATGTTCTTGAAAAAATATGAACCAGTTGTTCCGATGAACAAGTAAAAACAAAAATAAACAAACACAGCTATTTCAAATTTGTAGATATATATTTTTGTAGTTTATATTGTTATGTTATCTTTTTAGAAGAATGTATCAAGCTATCGATCGACTTCGTTTCTATCTCTTCCACGGAAGCCGCTGATCTCTCGTTCCTCGCTACCAACGGTTGCCCACGTGCGTTCCTCGGTTTACTTGCCCACCGATCTCTCGTTCCTCGTGGTCTAGCCGCAATTCTTCCAATTTTCAAATCGACTTTCAATAAACGGAGTTTACAGGACGCCTCTCAGGGCTTAATTCCGCCCACCAGCATCAGCTGGCGCTTTCTTTGGCTCGCTCTAAACATGAAAAAGCACCTCCACCACGGAACACACGTCTGATAACTTCAGCACGCTGAACCTTTGATCGGTCAAGACCTCAATCTGGAGCTTAAATTCTCCTTTTTCTTTTCCGTTTCCACCCGCTGTGGCTAATGTAGATTACGTAATTGAAAACATCACTTTAGGTATTTTAATATTCAATAAAATGACTTATTTTTCCACTGAGTGCCAAGAGATTCAGATTCGCAAATTGCCGGACCAGGACAGTGGAAACTAAGGTTCGTTATCAGTTGTATTATGGAATCATATAAATCTCTTCTTTGTATTTACACAGGTTTGATCTAAGTGTCGATATCCCTACTAATTGCCCGACATACTCAGAACAATTAAAGAAAGGAGAAACAGAGATACAAAGAAAGATGAAAGAGAGAAATTAGGTTCCTCTTTTCGTCATCAACGTACCCGAAAAGTTTAAAAGCTATACACTTCGTCCCACCTTAGTATCATGACAATATCCGGGTGTGTATTCGACATAGTTTTGATAAAACTATAAACTGAATACCGTGGAACTGATCAGATTTATTCAACGGGATAATAAAGAAAATAGATATTTGCATAAGTCCTTCCACGTTTTCAAAACGTATTTAGTTCTTCCATTTAGCATGTTTGAGTCAAAAACTTACGCCGATGAATCAATGGAGATTTCAAAAGATGGATGTTGGACATAATCTTACAAAACAATATTAAAACGATGATTTATAAATTTAAATCTGGATTTATATTAACTGATCTTTCAATGAATTCCGAATGTTTCACTCACCATTAATACTTATATGGTCATCTACCTGCCACATTTATTCAATATTTATCTAAATATTTATACAATTTTATATATTATGGTAAAGAAGTGAGATATATTATTTCGACTGACCTGACATTTAGAATTTTCTAGGGATATTCATGGACTAAAATCTCAAATAACAAGTGGGAATATAATTTATTAAGCGTTCCAATAAACTGAGAAAAACATATATTAACATATAAAGATTATATATAATCTGTTGCATATAATAGTTTATGAAATATCGGCAAAACAAAAGTAAAAAAAACAAAACAAAACAACATAAAATGCACTGAATAAATAACTCTTACTTTTTCTTTTATTCATCACCTTCAAAACATGAATAACAACTTTCATAAATAACGTGACCTAGGTAGTTTTTCGCAAATAATCTCATGTTTATCACATAGAAAGATTTAATAACGTCGTGAAATTTTCAGGCTTGTGAATAAGCTCACAGTAAGTACATAAGTCGTTGCTTAGTAACATTCATATTACGTCAACTCGGAATTGTGTTCAAGTATTATCTGCTGCATTAGATCACGCGGTAGATTTTTCAAAAGGAATAAAAATGGGAAAAAATTATAGATAAAATAGATAAAATGGAAAAAAATTATAGATAAAATGAAAGAGGGAACGTGAAAATATATTAAAAAGATAAATATCACGGAATAAATATGATTACAGATAACATGAGAAAGAAAGCAGGAATGTCCTCAAAGAAAAAGATTTTGAAGAAAATGTTTTTCTGATTTAGTAGGATAGTCAGTTAGTTAAGTGTCATACGTGATACAAGCTTTGAGCGATCATGTCTCGAATGAGACATAATCGACTGTACAAAACATTATCCCACAGTAGGTTGCCATTGCTTTCTGTGGTGGAATGGTTGCCAGCCAACGATATAGACCCCAATTTGTCTTATTATTTAACACCTAACTTGAGGGAAAAGACGGATTATTTGTGCGTAAGCGAATGCAAGTAACTCAACTGGAATTCAAACTCGGCTCCCCAATTTGTCACTCCGAGACGATATCGTCTGCTCCACAACGCGCATCCCTAATGAGAAACAATCACAGATCCTTCACTTAACTTGTGTTGATTATCACATGGGTAAAATTACAGATTGAACTCGCTATCCTCTAACTCAACTGTTCTCTTTTCTTTTATCTTTTATCTTTTATCTTTTCTTGACTCTCTACCCATGCGCCCACCAAAGAGGCGAGCACTAGGACACTATGATAGAGAAAAATAAAGGCTATAAAGAAAGAGATGAAGAGAAATTTAAAAAAAATATATGAATGAAAGACAGAAAAACATTAAAAAGAAAATACTATATATATATATATATATATATATAATTAAGAAATAAAGAATGAGAGAGAGAGAGAGAAAGAAAGAAAATGCTATGGACAAAGTATTGTAGAGAAGCTATTGTTTCCAGGTTCAGTAGAACAGTATGATGGAGAAAAATAGAAAAAAGGGGATGAAAAAAGCGAAAGAAAAATGAATGAAAAAACAATGAAAGATTGATTGAAAAACATACAGAAAATAAATAAAGTAAAAGATGGGTGCCTTATTAAGAATGAAAGTCAAAACGAAAGAAAGAAAAGAAGGATGTAAAAAATGGGAGAAATAGATGCTTCGATGGAAAAAAGTGAAATACTCTGTGAGACTAACCTCAACCCATCAATTCCCTTCTCTGAATTCTCCATCCCTGGTTATCTCCCCCTCTTAAGGAACGATTCCACTGTCAACATGCATGGGCTGGGATTTATGTTAATGAACACCTACCTATAGCTAGCGTGACTTCACTCGAATCTACTCACCACCAATATGTAAGTCTCCGTCTGTCTCTCCTCAGTTCGATTAGTTACCTTTTCTTTCTTTACCGTTCTCCCACTTCTCCTGACTGCTCCCTTCTAGATAGCACTGCTGACAACATAGATAAGGCTATTTCCTACCACCCATTCGCTCACATATTTGTATTCGGAGAACTTAACGCCCATTACTCTGAGTGGCTTAAAGTCTCTATTAATGATCCAGCGGGCATCGACGCCATGAAATCTGCTATTTCCCAATCCCTTACGCAAGTGGTGGACTTCCCCACTCGCTTTCCAAGCACTCCCTCTGGACACTCCTCGCAAATAGAAATATGTTTTACATCTGCACATGACGCCTGTCAAGTCACCCAGCTTTGCCCTCTCGGCAACTCCGACCATGCTGTTGTCTCTCTCAATATTTCTTTCCACTCTCACTCCCCCCAGGAGAAACCTACCTATAGGACCTCCTACTGCTACCAAAAAGCTGACTGGGACGCCTTTCGCGATTTCCTCTGCGACGTCCCTTGGGGAAAGGTGTTCCATCTCCCAGTTGATGACTGTGTCACTGAGGTTTCGTCATGGGTGAAAGCTGGCATTGATGCCTTCATACCTACCAGGAAGTATGGTCTAAAATCACATTCTGCTCCGAGATTCTCTCCTGCTTGTTCGGCCGCCATTGCCCACAAGAACCATTATTTCCGACTATTCCGGAGACAGTCCTCTGATTACAATAGGCGAATATGTACGTCTGCTGAACAATAGCAAATCCTCAATACCTCCTTTAATCAATGAATTTGAGGTACTCACGTCACCTGCGGACAAACTGAGTGCTTTGCTCACAGATTCTCATCCAAGTCCACATTTGACTCATATGGAGTACCCTCTCCCGACTTCCCTATTAGAATTGAAGCGAAACTTTACGAAGTATATATTACCCGGACAGTAGTATGCCGAGTAATTTAAAAACGACCCACATAATGCGAGCGGTGGTGATGGAATCCCGGTGATAGTCTTTAAGAGGTGCACTCTTGAACTCTCCCCTGCCCTCTCTAAACTGTATAACTACTGCCTTTCTGCTTCCTGTTTTCCTGCATGCTGGAAGTTCTCTTCAGTCGTTACTGTACTTAAGAAATATGCCGAACCCTAGGACCCATCCAACTATCGCCCTATCATTCTTTTACCAATTTTTGTGTAAGTGCTCGAGGCCATAATTAATGCTGAAATAGTTCAACAACTTACTGCTCACAAACTCTTCTCTGACAGGCAGTATGGCTTCCGCTTTTTCAGGTCCACGGCCGACATACTAACAACCGTTACGGAGTACATGCTCCAGACCCTTGATGAGTCTGCAAAACTAGCCTGGTAATTCAATCCAATCGAAAATTTATGGTCCATCTTGGAAATAAATTTGCGTAAAGCTGCACTAACGGCAAGAATTGAACTCGAAGCTGTCCTACAAAGATGTTGGACTTTTATCAGATCCGGCTAAAATCACTAACTGTTTATGGCAAACCGAATAAAACTTGTTAAAAACAGAGGAAGGCACATCAAGTAATAAATTTTACATCAAATTTAGTATACATCATAATAAATATTTTTGTTTTACTTTGAAATATTTTAAATTATTATTTTAAAATTCCAAAGCAAAAATTGTTGTGATTATTATCGATAACTCGGATTGTTTTATGGTTTTGCAAAATTTTGGCCAGAGCTGTACATGAAATAGTTAAGTATGTGTTTAGATAGCTTCCCGTCTATCTTGTGTCAGCAATGATAATACCCAGTGCAGATTTGTTTCCAACATTTCTGTCCTCTTTCTGTCCCCACTGGAATTCAGGTGTCTTTACCTGATTTTGAATATACCTGTTGCCATATTCTTTGAGAATTATTTGATGCTTACTCGCTTCCTCAGTCCGATTTTCAGTATAGTTCTGTAGAATCATATTTCATTTATCTCGTCTCTTTCATCATTCACGGAGACATTGCTGAGCATTCATTCTTGTATATGTGTCTGGATAACACATAGAAATATAGTATTATTTTCTTTTAGTCTTTTTAGCGTTGTTCAGAAGTATGTTTAGTTTTTATAGTTCTTCATTCACTAGTCCAATACATATTCTGGTGTTGATGTTGCATGTTATACCCTTGCTAGGTATTTAAGATTGTGCTAACAAATCAGACAGAAAATCGGCAAACTAATTAGTTAAACTGTGAATATCTACACCACACTAGGGCACGGGTGATATATGCATGTGTGAAGAGTATACCGGTATATATTATTATAATCAAATGTGTTAGCAAAAGGGAGTTACATATTCGAGGCATCAAGATAAAAATCAGTTGCATAAATTTTACTATCTATTTTGTGTATACATAGACAAAAATATATCAAATGCAGAAATCCAACAAAATCGAAAAAATATAAATAAAAATTATGGGAAACAAAGCAGGACATGAAGATGTAAAAATATTATTAAGAACAAAGAACATCGAGGTTAACTATTATGTGGCTGCTTATATATATCAGAATAGTAACGAGGTAAGTGTAAAAAGACACAATGTATAGTCATCAGCAAACAGAGGAGCCCAAAATGCCATTTAAATGATTGGGATACTAAAATCAAGCATGTACAAAAATATATGTACTTGGGATGTGTTCTAACTGAAAACAAATTGTGTGTCACTGAGATCCGAAGTTAAATTGGCATCGACAAGGACGTTTCACAGAATCTGAACAGAGTTTTACGAGATAGGAAAATTTTGCTAGAAACAAAGAAGAGTGTACTGGATAGCTATTTGATATCTGTTCATCAATATGGCACTAAATGCTGGACAAAATCATCAGAGATGAAGAAGAAACTTGAAGCAACTGAAATGAGGTTCTATATAAGGATGCTGCGGATATCATGTATCGAGCATGTGAGCAATGATTTGGATTTGGAAATGATGGAAACGAAAAGGAAATTAATACCGGGCATCAGGTAAATACAGCTGAAGTTATTGGGATTTGTGATGAGGAAGGAAGGCTTGGAGAATTTAATACTGATATGTCAAATTGAGTGAAAAGAGAAGGAAGGCTTGGAGAATTTAATACTGATATTTCAAATTGAGTGAAAATAATACCAGGAGACATGGTTTCTACAAAACCATAATATGCATTCCATATAATAATTACATCGACTGTTCTTTTCATTTATCGTTTTATTATTTTTTCAGTTGTTACCAGTTATCCATTCATCGATATGAAATACTGATATGTCAAATTGAGTGAAAGAGAGACAAAAGAAAGCAGCGGATAACATATTTGAAGGACCAGAGCAGGTGGATGGCTTAGCGGGGTTTGTGTGGGGTAACAGAGAAAGTGTGATAAGAGTTACTATGGATAGGAAGACGTGAATGATCATGATCGCCTACGTCCTGAAGGAACATGGCATATAGAAGAAAAGGAAGATTATTAGATGTGGTAGTGTATGTGGGACAATCTCTACTAAAAATGAACAATACTGAACGATAGTGAGCTATATGTTTCTCGCTACAAAGAATACCAGTTTCAAAGCATAACAAAGACCAGGAGAATTTAAAAGGACAAACTATTGCTAAAAACAGACAGAGAGAACTTGGAAATATATATAAGAATAGTAACGAGGTAAGTGTAATAATCATAACAAACACTGATATTAAGGATAAAACATCAATGAATTGCCTACATAAGTTTATTCAAAGGATACCCGAAAATGAAAAGAAAATAGCAACATTGGGAATGTCATACAGAAAAGAACAAAAACAAAAAAAAATGTTGGTGTGAATGTAGTTTTTAATTGATGCTCTAAGAAACTGTATGAAACATGAATATTAATCAATAATTTCCTGTATAAGAAGCAGATTGAGAGAGTTATATAGTTTATTAATAAACGTATACTCAGTTATAATCTACGATTAAGGACAGAATGGTTAAATAAAGTAAAGACAAGAGGAAAACTGTATTTTAAATCGCCTACGCGTTTTGTCCTGTGATGGTCTTTATCAAGGCAAATAGACGAAATGAGCTTTATTCTAAGTTACTTATCTATAAACAAACAGTTTTGGCAACCATAAAGAGGCTCACAAATAATTTCAAAAGATTAACAGAATATTCTAGTTTTTAGAATTTCTTCATGTGTAGTGCAAAGTCACGTGATATTAAAATGAAGGGAATTTTTAAAAAATAAAAAAAAGAGACATCACTAATAATAATCTAATAAACGCATTTAGAGATTCACAGAAATAAATTCAACCACAATTTCGATTTTAAAAATACCACACTAATAAAAAGAGTAAACAATTTATTCAGAAGAAAAGTTCTCGAGGGGTACTACCAAAACATCAATTTGCGCCCCGGATTTTTCCCAATCTCACCTTTACTTATGGAAATTATACTAAAGCAGACTAACATACATAATAGAAATTTCAAAGAAAACGGTTGAATTCCCTTTATTTTAACATCTCGTGATTTTGCACTACACATGAAGCAATTCTAAAACAGACTAACACACGAAATAAACAGTTTTCAAAGAAAACGGTCAGATTCCCTCCATTTTAATATCTCGTGACTTTGCACTACACCTGCAGAAATTCTAAAAACTAAAATATTCTGTTAAACTTTTGGGATTATTTGTGAGCGTCTTTGTGGTTGCCAACACTGTTTGATTATAGATACGTAATTTAGAATAAAGCTCATTTCGTCTTTTTACCTTGATAAAATTCATCACAAGACGAAACGCGTAGGTGATTTAAAATAATTTTGTCTTTATTTATTTAACTATACATTATTAAACGTTGACTATTCTCTAACATGGTCTTTACCAGATTAAAATTAAATGATTCATTGTCTATCTAAAGAATTGAAACCTATTTAACAAGAAACCGCCAAATAATTTAAACAAGTCTCGTCTCCGAATTTAAAAACGTCAGAGTGGTCATCACCAATGGTAAATCTTGATATCAAACTACAACAGCATGCTCATTTGATGCTAAGCGTAAGTAACAATTTTATTTATTTTTGGGGATAGAAATAAAATATTCACAGGCTTAGTATTCTTTCTTGTATTTTGAAGGGTGACTCCTTATGGTAGGCGCATGTTCAACAATGGTAGACCATAAACTTTGTACTAAATCGAAATAAATATAAGAAATGGTTACGCTTAACAAAAGAAAATTACTACATAAAATAATAGAAATTGGTCAAATGAAGCGATGAATGGATAACTGGTAACAACTGAAAAATAATAATAAAACGATAAATGAAAAGAACAGTCGATGTAATTATTATATGGAATGCATATTATGGTTTTGTAGAAAACATGTCTCCTGGTATGATTTTTTCCTTAACAAGTATTGTTTTTCTGAAGTAGATAACGTAATAACCGCTGAAGACAAAACCATATAAAACAAACAACAATGCGTGTGTTAACAAAAGTAATCCAATTAAACAAAAGAAAAACTTTAAAGACTAGTTTAATAAGTATTAAATTTAAAAATATTGTGTTTGCGTGAGTGTAGTTTGTGTATGCTTGCGTCATAGATACCTGTGTGTTAGAATACAAAATGTCCTGTGAAAAAGAAAGACATTGACTATGAACTTACTGGGGAAAGGGGACATATTTTCTCCGCGTATGACTACAGCTTTTAGCTGAGTCTTAAAAAAGGTAAAAGAATGTGTGAAAATATCACTGACTATTTATAAGCTTAGGGAGCGTTGTCTAGAGATTAGATTTTAAGAAATGCAATTGAGATAACTCGCAAACTGCAAACAATCTTATTTTCTAGTGCGAGAAATATGATTATTAAAATAAAAATAATGTAGTCAGATAAATTTTGAATCTAAATAATGTACCAAAGAGAATATGTAAATCTAAGTAAATACATGATAGAACAATGAAAAGTAAAATACAAATTTAAATAAATAATCTATGATATTTCTTCAAGTAAATATAACAAACATGAGAAGAAAGTAGAATAAACAGAAATAAAAATAAAAACCTTTCGGAAATATAAAATAGTTTATCTTGAAAATTGGGAGAATCTGCGACGAAGTTTACAGTGTAACTCTAGTCTGCAAACTTAAGCAAAAATGCATATTTTCGTGAAATTAATTATTTAATAATGTTTTACAGAATTAGAATAGTAACAAATAACATATTTAATATTATGTCTATGATTTGTGATCCAAACGTAGATACGCTTTGCACGATCCACATGAACTCGATGCAATAATTCCATATTGACGTCAATTTTATCACATTACCTCTTTATGCGTTCAGTAAAGTGTGTTGCATCTGTGATTTTCATTGATTGCACATTCTCTTTCAGAGTACACCAGGAAAACTTTTCAGTTTTTCTACTTTTGACAAATTATGTGGAGATAAATCTGTGGAGATAAAAAAAAAAGGTTAATGAGATTTCATATGTGCTTAAACATTAGGACAACATTTACAAATATTTTATGAGCAATTTCATATTTATGACAAAACATGTTCTAAGTAAATAGCATAAAACTTCTAAAGACGACGATGTGATGTTGATTGTTATCTATATATACACAATGTATCCCTAAAGTCTCGTATATTTTAAAGAAGCGAAATTTTCGACATTTTATTGGAATGAAATATTAACAAGTAGCATCTTCAATATAAAAGTTATCATTTGTGATACAAACGTTGATATATTTTGCAATATTCATGTGAACCCGATGCAATGACTCCACACTGCCCTCAATTTTAGCACTTTCATTTTTTATGCATTCAAGTAAGTGTGTTGCCACTGTGTTTTTTTATTGATTACTTCCTTTTTCCATATTTAAGAACAAATCAGTTATTTCTTCTTTCGATAAAAACAGTCTCAATCTGTGGATGCGTAAAACAAATATAGTGAATGAAACATGCAATCCATCCTGACTTTAGAGACAAACTGTAGATCTAAAACTATTTACCAGAAGAATATACAATATCTTTATTAATGCAGAAAAAATGGCGGAAATTAAATGAAAATTATGAACTATATAAATTATTTTCAACTGTAAATCCATAAAAACGGCATGGAAATATTGAAAATAAATGGTATAAATCAAAATATTAATATTTAATGAAATAAATACATATAAAATAAGACAAAATTATTAAAACGCATTACATACAGAATTCTGAAATCCTTTAAAATATTAGACAAATGCATAGAATGAATTTAAAGTGCATTTATAACTCTATATAGAATTGTTGTTTGAGCATATACACCGAGATAAATGCAATATTTCAAAGTATATACACGTAAAAATGAATATGAAATAATCTATCAAATATACATATAGAAATAACCATGAGTAATTTATAAAAGAAGTGTGAAAAAGAATATATAATTTTTCTTCAGGTAAAAATATAGATTGAATAGAAAAGATATATACAGCAGGATATGGAATCTTAATTTATGTAGTAAGAATGTGGAAATATATTATTCGCCACAAAAAAAAAACAACTTATACATACATCTACACAAAGAAACACAAAAATGTTACCAAGGAGAAGGTAGCGTAAAATGGTAAAAGAAACGCCAATTATAAAACAGGCGTATGATTTGAAGAAAATATTTCGAACTCATATTCATATATATATCTGGTAACATTAGTCATCGTCATCCACTTAGTCCTCATCATGATTTTCTTATTCTTTGTCTCTTCTTCCTCTTATTATTATTATTATTATTATTATTATTATTAATGTATATTTCCTTTAGATCTTTCGACTTAAGATATTTTTCTTCGTATTCAAAATGTTCTTATGCGTCTCCTTTAATAACTTCGTTTTCATTTCCATGCTCACCTTTGCATTCGAGATCTTCATCATTTTTAAAAATCTTCTTCATCTTCAAGTTTTTCTTTGTCGCCGTTTTCAAGATTTTGTTAATCTTCTTCATATATGCAAGATCTTCTCCTTCGTCCTCATTATTTCCTTCTTTTTTTCTTCAATATCGTCTTATTCTCCTTAATGATTTTCTTATTCTTCAATATCTTCGTTTTCAAGATACTTTTATTCTTCGTCTTCATGACTGTAATCTACGTCTTGATGTTCTTTTTTATCTTCATGGTGTCATACTTTTCCTCAAGATCTTTTTATTATGCAAGATCTTTTTCGTCTTTAATATCTTCTTCATTGTTTTCACTACGTTTCTTCATAAAGCGCTCCTTTATTGCATGAAATATCATGATACGCTCAGACTACATATACTTTGTGGCCCTCAACTCTTGTTCTCTCGGTTCAATTCTATCATTAATTGAGACATGTTCGTCAGCATTTCCTTCAATCACTTCTCTTCTGTACGTACTATGAAGTGCAAGTATTGCAAGCCCTCTTTTATTATAATGTTTCCAAGGATCGACTACTGTCTTTCCTTGATTTTTAAATGAAGCGATTTTCTTGCCATTTTCATTAAGGCTTACATGTGCTGGCTTGCTTTGTCCATTGTATCCTTCTGCAGAACACATCTGCATAATTCTACCGCTTGCAATTTTCTCCTCATCCTTCTGGGGATTCTTGAAAGTTCATTGGCATATAACAGGATAGATATCAAATAGCAATACATGACTTTTTTCTTGGTTTCTACGGAATATTTTTGTTTCTCTGTTGAACAGATGAAGAGGCTTATCCCTTGTTTCCTGTTTAGGATGCGGTTTCCGGTTTTTCTTTTCTAATCTTCTCACTGTTTTTTCAATTAGAGTAGATAGACTAAACTATCGCCCGGTTCACACTCCACCCACGTCTATTGAACAGGTGAAGAGGCTCATCCCTTGTTTCCTGTTTAGGATGCGGTTTCCTGTTTTTCTCTTTTCTAATCTTCTCACTCTTATGTAGCCCCCTGCACATCAGTGGCGTCACCGCCTTGCTTGGGGTGATATGATTAAAAAAAAAAATCTATATTTTCTGTATTTTGTATGTGAATATACGCGGCAAATAAACTACAGTGCAAAATCTTATTCTATAATCACTAGATAGATATCTGAGTCTTCCTAATATTCCCAACTTGAGAATTTGGCTTACAACATAAAAAACAATTCGTATTTTTCCTGCACGTAACATCATTTTATTTAATCTAATGAGACATAAAATTGATTATTAAATACAATTCTTATGAATACTTTAACAGTATGTAGCTAAACTTTTAATAGATTCTCAAAATTCCAATTAATTTTTAGGATTCAGCAATTTATAATAAAATATTCACTTCATTGCAAACAATTATAAAGAAACATTTATTCTGGGAATTTTCCAATATATATATATATATGTGTGTGTGTGTGTGTGTGTGTGTGTGTGTGTATGTTTGTGTGTGTGTGTGTGTGTGTGTGTGTGTGTGTATGTTTGTGTGTGTGTGTGTGTGTGTTTGTGTGTGTGTGTATGTTTGTGTTTGTGTTTGTGTTTGTGTGTGTGTATATGTTTGTGTGTGTGTGTATGTTTGTGTGTGTGTGTGTGTGTGTGTGTGTGTATGTGTGTGAAATGCAATATATTATAGCAAAGATTATCGGAAGAATATGCTGCGTTTTAAAATCAACATTTCATTTACAAAACGGATAGTTGCACAACATGAAATCTGAAAAATAAACAACAACAACCTCCATATAAAAACAGTTGAAAAAACATATATTTATTTATATCTATAATTTTTGTAGGTGTGTACATATTTCTTTGTAAGGGACTTGATATTTAAAATAAAATACATTGTTTGGTACTGATTGTATATTGATTGACATGAGCCTTAAAACGTGCATCTTATAGTTTGACCTTCCAGGAACAACAAAAAAAAAAAGACTGATTTTCCTGCTTAAAGATATCTCGTGCGGGTATCCTGGAGGTCTTCTGAAAGACCTTTCTGTTTCCTTTTCTCGAGAAAATCTGAGTCTATTGTTATATTTAATATAAAAAATGTAAAAAATGCCAGGATGCAGTCAAGAAAATCTTGCTTATCACAAAGAGATAAATCAGATTTGTTATTGATTGGAGGATTGGCGTAAATAAAAAAACAGAACAAAACATTATACGTAATTAAAATTATTTTACTTACACTAACGACCATAATTATTAGTCCAACCTAGTTTTTAAAAAATTATATATTTTTTATATATTTTTATTATTTATTGCCAAGTGGATAATTCTAAATGAAAAGAGAATTGGCTCTCTTTTTATTAATACTTTGCAATCTTATAAAAGTCAGCCAAGAGAGCCTTTTTTTCGGCCAGCAAATAAGAAGAGACTAACATGGGGAAGAGACCACAAAAGCAACAACAGCAAGAGCATAACAGTTTTTTTATGCACATGTTATTGTAAACAAAAACCCATTCTATTTTCATTTAAAATTATTCACATGGCAATAAATACTAAATAAAGTATGAAATACATAATTTTCTTTTTTTAAATTGGGTGGCCAAAATTATATCTGGTAGTGGATGTACAAAATACTGTTCGAATATTGCAAAACGGTCAGTAAGAATTAAGTAGATATTCTTAGATTTGACCTGATATTAAATATTTGTCTATATTGCTGAGATGTAGCATTATAATTATCTAGACTATTTACATGGTTCGGACTGATGTACTCATATTCGTGGCTATATTCATGACTTACTAGGTAGAAACTTAATTCAGTCCAGTGACTTGACCCAAACTTTTGTGATGTCGCAACCTGTCCATATTAAATATGAACAAAATCTGGAATAAATAAAACAAAGAGAATAACAGATTAGGAGACAATCCGAAAAGACGTGGCACGGAGAATTAACGAAATGTTTCTATTTTGTTAAGTTCCAATTTTCAAATCTAACGTGGGGAAATTTTATTTGCAATCAAGTCAATATATTATCAATTGTTGAATTATATATATATATATATATATATATATATATATATATATATATATATATATATATATATATAATTTTGAATAAGTTTTATTTGGTATTTCCATGACACTGCTTACAACATTTCTTACAATATTTTTATTTATGATAATACTAGCAGTATAGCCCGGCGTTGCTCGGGTGTAATAAAAGCTTGAAAACTAATCCATGGTCCTGGAGCTCAGATTCTTTGGACGTTGGCACGAAAGATGAAAAAGCAATAGATGTTTCCAGTTAAAGCGAAACCGTAAACTGAAAGAAAAAATGAATGGATGTAAGTCAAATTTTGATTTTCTGGCGTCGATATCAAATAGGTTTCTTTCATTGAAAACTGAATTTTGAAAGCTAAATAAGTCTTCTGAGTAAATCGTATCATGGCTGAGTCTAAGAACTACAGTTATACCTACATAGAGCCAATCGCGAAGCACAAACTAAAATAAAAGGCTGAAAAAATTACAGACATACAGGCAGATAAACACACACACACACACACACACACACACACACACACACACAAACATCTTGCCTTTTATATATATCATCGATTTTCTGCACTATTGTAAGAACTGCAACCTTGAAAATTCAGAATATCGTTTCTTATGTCTTTGTCAATGAGTATCAAATTTGATTAAAATCGGAGTCTCCTTCTATAACCCGATTTTTTCGATTATCAATTTTCGATATTTATCGAGGGTACCTCGACACAAACCCAGCTAAGAACACTCGCAGACGCTTATAGTACAACTGTGTAAATTTTCAAGAAAATCGGTTCAGCCGTTTCGGAGTCTATAGGTATCGAGTACACACACACACACACACACACACACACACACACACACACACACACACACAGAGACAAAGTTCCATTTAAAAATAAGTTTAGATATTCATTAAAAAAACGATGAAATTTTTTATTTATGATTGTATATTCATAAAAAACGATGAAAAGTTTGAATAATTTCCGTTGGATGAAAATTTCAGCTGCGCGTTTGTAAAAAATACCCGTTGGTGTGTTTGAAAAACGGAAATATCAGTTATATGTTGTAGAAATAACGCATTTCCAAATATATATATATATATACATATATATATATATATATATATATATATATATATATATATTAAGACCATACTAACAATGATTGATTCAACCTAGTATTCTTTGGCTCAATGGATTTTCATGTCATAAAACCGTTCGAACATTTTATACTAAATATTTTATATTTCATTCTTTTCCTTTTCTTGAGCATTTACAGGTCATACAGCTATACCCTGATACTGATTATATGTGCACATCTCATGCTAACTGTACCACGGGCCCTGTTGACGAAGAGGTAACGAATTAACCGAGATGACGCGCTGCTCGCTCACTAATTCCGTGGTGGAACTCATCCGCGCTATCTTACCTGTAGGATGATGCCTACCCGAGCCCCGATTGGTTGAATACAACAGTTTGCTGTTGTATTCAACTAGTTGTGGCAGCTCCGACAACGGCACTACTCTTAAATATAAATGACCCTGTCGTTTCTTTTGACTCATAAGTGATGTTCTTCATAAGAATGAGCCTGTTCCCTATATCACATTGCCCATGTTTGCATCGTTTCATATTGCAGCAAAAACCCTACACCTGGAGAGGATTCTCTAGCTTCGTCCTAGTCGTTGACACAACACGGGGAAAGAGAATCTCCGGTTCTACTCTACCGCACGATTAATGTAGAGCTCTGCACCAGTGATCTTTGCCGTCGTTGTAAGAAATTCTCTAATCTGTCCAACTACATACCGCCCACCTCAGGCTGTTCAGCCCCATCAAGAAAAAGTGTTGTCTCGCAAGGAGCTGCTTTTTTCATTAGCGGCATGGGGATTAGGAGTCATCCGATAAGTTGACTCTATCATTTGCACCTATCTAAGAGAAAAAGTCTAAAAAAAAAAACAGCTCTAATTCAGCGCTGTAGGAACTTCTAAACTATGCTGAATAACCTTTCAGAAGACCTCCAGGATATCAGTTACTACAAGCAAACTGCATTTATCAATGATTAAGTAAATTGTTACACTGTAAGAAACACGTTTGGCAGACACTGGATCATTGAACGAGAGGTTCTCTCTCGTGCGGGTCTTCCTACCATATTTCCATTCTTTAAACAGCGCAGACTGTGCTGGTTTGCCCATGTCACTGCATAGCAGACTGCCGCATCCAAAAAGACCTCCTGTATGGAGAGCTGGTCTCTGGAAGAAAACGCAGTGGGTGCCACATGAAGTGTGTGCGCATCAACACGGAGTCATGGGAGAGCGTGGCAATAAACCGGTTGAAGTGGGAAGAACTCTAGTCAAACCAGAGAAGGAGCAGCTTACACAAGCCAACATGGAGAAGCAGGTTTGCATATAGCAATGTGACAGTTCCGACAGAGCAGAAACTGAAATTAAAAAAGGGTCAGTCCATCCCGTAATGACTTTTACAATTACAGACGCCGAGCAGAGCACTAGGATGCCACCGCTTGTCAATTCTGAGCAACGGAGGCCTACAATATTGATTGGGTCCTCGTAAACTTATATTACTTTTGTGGGAAATTTTTTTATTGATTTAGAATGAAAGATCAAACGCCGCAACTTTCCAACAATTCGTAATGCACAAATATATTTTTCAGATACAAGAATTATGCCAAAAGCAGCTATTTACTCTATCAAAGACAGAAAACACACTCCCAGGCAGATTATATTTCTTATTAGACTTACAATTTCATGAATTGAGGATTGAGTGATTGAATAACGTTATTCATACAAGATATATTTAAAACTAGGGTGGCAGGAGCAATAACCGATTATCATACTTAACAGGTTTATGTAAATATATAGTAGAACATATATTTAGTGTATAGATAAAGAGTGATCCATGAAACATAGCATATGAATTTTTGGATTAACACGAACGTCTAAGTACTTACACGACAAATAGAAAAAAGATACAGAGTTATATATATATATTAATATGATCATTATTAGAGAGTGATACATTTCTATCGACACTGATGAAATAGCGATGGAACAATTTTTCGTAGTGATAATATGGTAAAATAACAAATAAGATGTGAATTTAGAAGGCGGTGGAAAGCATAGGCTATTATATATAAATCTGAAGAGACATTTCAGAAAACTACAGGAAAAGAATTGTAAGAAAAAAGGTAACAAAGAGATCATTTAATGGCATCGGTGATCAAGCATAAAAACACATACAAAATAATCCGTTAACAGAAATAAACCATGCAATTTTTTTTAATTTGAAACAAATTTAATTGCGTAAGAAAAGTGACCACTTTACATATAATCCATCAATGCAAACAATATATATATATAAGGAGAAAAAGAAATATATACATTGAAATTGATATGAATTGAATAGATGTTAGGAATATTTTTTTTCTATTGAGAGAGTGTAACTTCCGAAAGTAATGCAATTTAATTGATTCAAATAACATTTTTCCTTCTATATTATTCGTCGCTTACAGATTTCACGCAAGCGCACATTTACGGTGCAAAGGAATCTGTCATCAACAGCACTTATGCACGTTTATTTGACGCTTTGAATAACGTGTCATGACGTCCACAATAACATTAAAATCAATGCATAACGTGGCTAGTAAAAAGTTACTTCCCTTTCGAATTTTTTTTCTTCGAAAAGATTCGTTGCTATTCTACATCTGCACGTATTATCCGTTCAGATGCATCACTTACTATTTAATTAAGAATCGATATTTTTTACGTGGCGTTGGCTAAGTTACTAACGGTACATTTTTCTCCTTTTCTTAGCCCCATCAAGATCATTATAATTTTCAATTAATCCACTGTTTTTCAAGAATATTTGCCTAGGAGTATATATATATATATATATATATATATATATATATATATATATATATTAATGCAGGTTTCATTGAATAGTATAGACAAGTTTTGTCTATTCATTTTGTGTAGGATCCGTTCATTAATGAAAAAATGCTGCCAAAATACACACAATTTAAATTACATGATCCAGCAGCCCAACACACCATCACCACCTTGAAATATCAAGTATATCAGACGGTATGAACGGATCCTACACAAAATTAATAGACAAAACTTGTCTATACTATTCAATGAAAACTGCATTAATGAAAACATGCTGCCAAAATACACACAATTTAAATTACATGATCCAGTAGCCCAACACACCATCACCACCTTGAAATATCAAGTATATCAGACGGTATGAACGGATCCTACACAAAATTAATAGACAAAACTTGTCTATACTATTCAATGAAACCTGCATTAATGAAAAAATGCTGCCAAAATACACACAATTTAAATTACATGATCCAGCAGCCCAACACACCATCACCACCTTGAAATATCAAGTATATCAGACGGTATGAACGGATCCTACACAAAATTAATAGACAAAACTTGTCTATACTATTCAATGAAACCTGCATTAATGAAAAAATGCTGCCAAAATACACACAATTTAAATTACATGATCCAGCAGCCCAACACACCATCACCACCTTGAAATATCAAGTATATCAGACGGTATGAACGGATCCTACACAAAATTAATAGACAAAACTTGTCTATATTATTCAATGAAACCTGCATTAATGAAAAAATGCTGCCAAAATACACACAATTTAAATTACATGATCCAGCAGCCCAACACACCATCACCACCTTGAAATATCAAGTATATCAGACGGTATGAACGGATCCTACACAAAATTAATAGACAAAACTTGTCTATACTATTCAATGAAATCTGCATTAATGAAAAAATGCTGCCAAAATACACACAATATATATATATATATATATATATATATATAGAGAGAGAGAGAGAGAGAGAGAGAGAATGAAAGAAAGAGAGTGAGTAAGAAGGATAGCTTCCTCTTGCATCCTTACATTTATTTCTTCGGTAGGAGTAATGTAGTACAAAAATGTTTCATAATATTTCCTGACCCATGATCGTTCGGTATTTTCTTTAAAACTTTTTTTATCTATCATATTTAATGAAAGTTTATTTTTTAAAAAACTGCAGCACAAAATCGCATTAATATACTTTATTGAAAAATTATAACAGACAAAACATCTTCTTGCGTATAACTAAGTCTCACTGATCCACAAAAGCAGACATCTTTGACACGCACAAAATACACGCATATACGTGAATATAAAAAATCTAACTAAATACAATATAATTGCAACATATTTACTCTACCTACGCGGATGTGACATCTACAGATATTCCTTATATATATATATATATATATATATATATATATATATATATATATATATAGTATATCGAGGCAGCAAGTAATTTTCTAAACATATGCTATTAAATATAAGAGACAATGAATGTCTATTATGTTTAATCATGAGCCGTTCTAAACGTCGTATTTTTGCTTTAATTTCAGTTGAAGATAAAGACAAAAATTGTCCAACATTTGGATAATTATTTATTGGTTTTCTTCTAAGCTTTCGGCTCACATCAGCCATCTTCAGAGAGGTTGTTTAAACTGAAATATTATAAAATCCACCATCACCGACGATTTTATTTTGTGTTGACATAAAACTCCGCTTGCCAAAAATAATAAACGCAGTTCTTAAGTTTGCGATGCGGTTTTATGACGTCACACCGCAGGATAGCGCGAAATGGCAACAAAATCATGTAGTCAAATGCAATGTAATATGTTATTTCCTGTTTTAAAGTTGATTTTATTGAGTGTTGGTTGTTTTGATTTGATGTACATGGCCTCCAATATCGGCAGGTTCCTCTTACACAAAATAAATAAATGTCGGCTTCTGATCGAAATATTCAATACACACCCACCCACCCACACACACACACACACACACACACACACACACACACACACACACACACTCACATATATATACATATATATATATATATATATATATATAAGAAAAAAATTAAACTTAAACGACGCGTTTCGTCCGCTGAGGGAATTCAACAATGGAAATGTGTTTTATACCGTGGAAAATATTGATACATAAAAATATAAAGGTTTTAGTCTCCCTGTACACGACTGCGCCTCTATGGTGTAAAGCTGAAAACTATGTATTCAATCAAGCAAACAACTTTTATGTTAAATCTCATTTATATTTTTTGTACTCAGCTACATGCTTGGAGAAAATCAGTTTTTACAGCTGTAAACAGTGTGCGTTTTACTGCAGCGGATATCGCCTCGGAACGAGATATCGAAAAGCTGTGTTCGAATAACAGTTGAATTACATTTACTTACGCGCAAATCCATATGGGGAACTTAATTAATCCGTTTCTTCCCTACAGTTATGGGTTAAATATCAGGACAGATTGGCTTATGTAGCAGTCTACCGCGGAAAGTAATGGTATGGTACTGCGGGATAATCTTCCCAGGCAGTAATGTCCCGAAAGAGACATTATCGTCGAATTGTGTTTTACATATGGCACTCAACTGAATGACTGAACAGAGTGACAGAATATTTGATGCACCTTTCTTACTTTAACCTAATTACTGAAAATAAATATAGCTTTTGCTTTACCAGGTGTGCCAACGACCTTAATCGTTTCTATAAACCATGCTCTAATAATAGTAGCGAAACAAAAGCTGTTTGCTCTAAATATTTCGAAATCGTTTGACAGGGTTTGGTATGGTCATATTCTGTGACAACTGTAGAACTATGGTATTTGTAGACGATTGTTTGGCTTAATGTAATCGTTCTTATCGAATCGAATGAAGTCTCTTTTGAACGGGCAAACGTCTACATCCATTCACACAAACGAGGGTGTTCCTTAAGGCTCTATCGTAAGTGTTACAGAGTTTCTGGCTTTTATGAATGATCTTTCTGGGTTTTAAATATTGTAGATTTCTAAAATTATTTAAATGGAACTGGTACGTATCTCTCATTTTGTCAATATTCGCTACACTACATTCCGGTTTCCAACATTTTTTGTCAAGGTAGCAATGCATTTCACACATAACTTTGATTCTTGCAGGTTATCACTTATCATTTAAGCTCGCTTTTTTTAATTAATAACCGTAACCTTGGTTACAAGTCTAAACGAACCAATGAGTGCTAATTTTTTATGAATTCTGATTATTTTTTACGATTTATCAACCATTTAATAACATCAACGATTTTGTTTTTTCTTGTTACCATTCATTAAGAATGATGTTAAGAAACAATTTTTTCTAGATACAAAGCATACTATGATTTTAACGAAGGAATAGATCGACTCATATAATCCTCAACGGTATTTGTGTAAATGTGTCGACATTGACTGAAATTTGAAATTGTTTTTCCAATTTCACATTGACCCATTATCGATTACAACACCAACTCATCCTCATTCATGAGCTTAATTATTTGTTTAATGTTTTTAATTTAGAAAAAAACAACGAAGAAATTAAGCCTTTTCCATCAGTCTTTCGGTGTTTCATTTCAATTCCGAATCTGTTTTGAAGAAACCTGATCGTAAAATATTTCATCCTCAATTAGATCTTTGTCCATTAAAGTATTAAATATGCAATTTAAAATTAGACACAAATACATGACCACACCATTTTCTTTCATTTCTTTTAGACTTCTCTCTCTTTTTCTTTCATCATTATTCACTTTATTTTATTAAAATCTGTCACTGTCTTTGAACATATATTCTTCTTAGTTTATATATATAGAGATGAGTATGATTTTAACAAAATATTTTGTTGCTGTTTCTAGCAGTTTAAAGAAACTTTATTTAAACAAAATTCATTCGCTCCAAATAAACTACATCAGGAAGAAAGGCTTCTCATTGTGAGGTTTTGAGAAGAATTTAGCTCAAAATACCAATTTCAGGTCGATGATTCTAAAATCAAGCAGCCTCATGAATTTAAATTCCTGGAAAGTGCGACATTGAGATACAAAGCTGTATTTGGATGATTAGGGACGCATTTGAAAAGATAAGCTACGTATAATTAACGAATATAATTTCGTTGGAAACAAGGAAATTAATCCTGATTGTTACGTGATATCAGTCTTTCTGTAAGGAAGATGAAGGCGAGACTTGAATCAACAGAAATGTGTTTCTACACAAGGACGCTGAGGATATAATGGAACGAACATGTGAGCAACATCAAGGTTTTGCTGGTAATGGGAACGAAAACTATTGTAAACATCAGAAGGAGAAAATTTTAATTGCTTGGGTAAGAAATCAGGATAGTGGGTTTAGAAAATATGATACCCACAGGACGGATTAAGTAATAGGCACACAGAGGAAGACATCACACAGCATGCTTAATGAACTTGAGTCAATAAATGGTCAAAAATGGTTAGGAAGAGATTGTAAGAAAACAATTTATTAAGATTTACAATAAACAGGATTATATAAAGTGTTGATCATCTGAAGGGACACAGCATATAAGGAAGAAGAATGTCAATTGATCTTTGAAAAATAATCTAACAAGATCTTTTAAAAATTACTTTAAGCAACTCATTTAACATTGCTGGTGTAACCCTTACTTTGATGAGCTTATCTAAGAAGGTTGTATAAAAATGTTATTAATGAATTTTTAGGCACAAAATTCAACCAATATAAAAGATTAATACGTCAAGGGTATGCTTTGAATGTAAAATGTTATAGAGCAAATTAAGTTTATGAAAATATGGTGTGTTGATAGTCTATAGAATCTTGTTTATAGAGCTTATGTTTGTATTCATTTAGAAAAGCACACGCAACCCACCTTTTTTAATATCTGAATAGAAATTCCTTTATACAATACAGTGAATATGGGTCACGCCATTCTATGAACGTAGCATAGCGATTTCTAACGATAAGTATCACTTAATTCATTATATCCTGGATCTAAAAAAATAATTTTAGGAAAAATTAGAATTTATTCATCAACATAGTCTCCGTCAAGATTGATACACTGATTCCAACGCTTCACTAACACTTCGATGTTTTTTTTTGTCTTTGGCCTCAAAATACGCCTAATTTTCCAATATTATTTCTTTGTTGGAGCAAAATCTTTTTCCTTGGAGCATTCTTTTGAAGTCTACAAACAGCCAGTAGATACTTAAGTGAAATCTGGAGAATAGGGTGAATGTGGAAGCAATTAAATATGCAATTAATGTACTTTTACCATATTTCGATCGACTTGTAATAAAATGCGTTGCATCCACCGTTTCTGGGTGATTTCTTTTTGCAAACGCACCAATTATGCCTTATAATATTTGCCCTTGATGGTTCTTCTATTCTGAAGGTTATTGATGAAAAAATTTCTTTGTGCATTCTTGGCCTGCTAATAATTGCGTCTTTGGTCGATTTGGACGGCTTTCGTCTGCTGCTGCCCACTCAGTTGACTGCCAATTTTACTTCGGAGTGAAGATGTGGATCCATGTTTCATCCTTTATCACATATATACGCATAAAATCGTTCTTGTTGCGTAGAAACATTGCTCTGAATTGACGACACGTCATTGCTTTTGATCCACTCAGAGCAAATTCGGCACACACTTTGAACACAGAATTCTCATTGCAAAATTTCCATGCAAAATGGTGAATACACTGCCTTCTAGCTCACGTAACTTCAGTTCACTAGTTTCTGGATTTTTTTCGGTGTTTTCCGAGACAACTGTCGATTTTGGGCAACCTAGGTTTTCAGCAACATTTGGGTCTAGACGACGGCGTTGATTTCGACGGAGCAGAATCTGGATAACACTTATCAACCATTACTTTGTTTAAACATTGTTTTCATCAGAAAAAATGCTTTATTAACAAACAAAATTAAATAATTTCTATTGTTTAGTATATTCGTAATAATATCTGCATTTAAATAAATGTAATTTGTAAACTAAATCTCATATTAGGCTCAGATTTTGTCACTTGCCACTTGATGGTTATTACTTTTTTGTGACGCCATTTATATGTCAGGCCCGAGACTTATTTGGTGGTGTGTTATCTTAACTGATTCGAATAAATTACGGAAATTAAAGTAGTTTTGTAAGGTTTTCAAAGAATCCCCGTAGAACATGTGTACTTCTTTTTCTAAACTAAATATGGATTATTTGTGTCATTTATTTTATGATTCCTATTCCTTTTCTTCCGTGGTTTTCAATGGGAGGATTTTTTTTTATCGCGGAGAGGTTTGATTCAATAAAGGGTTATGGCATAGATGGTAAACTTTGGAATTTCGATAAATCAGATCATAAATTGACTTCGACAACATTTTTCTTTGAATCTGACTCGACGCCGCTGCATCATAGTACAATAATTCAAGAATTTTCGAAATGCTGAACGTACAATTGAAAACAATTTAAATATATTTGCGTTTGGATATGATTTTGGTTTAAATCATATCAGACAGAGATGTTTTTTATCTCGGTTATGACAGAGGTAGTGGATTGTAAAAACTACAAGACATACACAGGTGTATATATATATATATATATATATATATATATATATATATATATAACAAATTAGGAGAACTCTTTCTCTCTCTCTCCTCTCTCTCATACACACAGATACAAATACGCAAAATTTGTAGATATACAAAATTTGTAGATATATATACAGTGTGGATACTTTCTTTCAGCCGAGAAACTAACAGTCATCATAAAGTGTTGATTATTTTTTCTATATCTATAGATTTTTACAAAATATACCTAGTTTTAAGCAATTCACATATGTTTGAACCACTGTAGATACACGAATCTCTCGATCGATCTCTCCAAAGATCGATCGATCGATAGATAGATAGATAGATAGATAGATAGATAGATAGATAGATAGATAGGGTGAGTTATTATGAGAATTAATGTTCGAAATTTTCATTTAAATTACATTTTATCATCTATGAGATTTGATACTTTTGTTCAATTATATGATACCCCGTCCATTTAGCATTCAAAATATATTTAATTATGTATCATTAAAATCATTTATTTACTATGATATATAATTTTCTTAATCAATTATGGCACAAAATTATCCATTAGATTTGAAATTTTTAAAAAATAGCAAAAAATTCTGTACATTTTAATCTAACATTTTTTTCCACAGTGAGTAATTTTGTTTTTATGCGATATATTCTCTTCTATATTTTCCAAGAAATATCATTAAATACGTTATTTCAAGAAATAAATTGCGAAATGATTTTTTTCTGGAATCTCGTCGATTTTATTTTTAGAAAAAATCTATTAGCAAAGTTGAATTAACTTGCTCTGATCTGTTCACGATAAGGAATTATGAAAATATTAAATTACGTTAAAGAGAAAAAGTTGAAGATATTTTCAAGTTGAAGAAATTTGCAATATTTTGATATCTTATTTTATAGGTGATGTGTTTTGAATTTATATTTCTTAACCTAAGCATCTCTAATGATACTAGAAATGCAAGCTTATTAGAAGTAGTTTCGCCATCGAAAGAATAAGTTTTATGCGAAACACAAGAGAATATCGCAATCGAAACTTCGTGGGAAAAGATCAATTAGACGTACGGACAAAAACATTAAATAACATTCGGATTGTAATACAAAATGTAAGAATTCAGTCTCACAAATCTACACGCAAGAAATGTTAAGAAGAGATGAAGCGGACGAAATTCAGAATAAAATTAGCAAATCTCAATTTATTTTTATTCTCTTTTAATATATTTTTCCTTCTGAATTTTTCTTTCTCTTTCTGCTTTATTTTTTAAACTTTACTCTTTCTTTTTCTCTTCTTTCTTTTTTACTTTTATCATTTGTATTTTCATTTCTTTAGTTTTCATTTACTTTTTCATTTGCTCTTTCTCTATTATTTACGTTTCTCTATTTTATCCAATATTTCTTTCTGCTAATCACTCTCCTTTATCTCTTTTTATTTTCTATTTTTCTTTGTTTCTTATAAACATAATATTACACATGTCACTAAAAGTATCTACACTTTATTTGGTTAAAAACAATTGCGGTTTGTGAAATCCAGTTATTGGAAGAAAATCTATTTGGAGGACTACAAAAGTCGATCTGATAAATCGTCTGATTTTCTATTTTGAAAGTTAATAGAGGTAACTTCTCTGTGCAGTGTCCCTTCAAGATTTTGATGATCATGGCTCTCCAAATTTTTTTGTTCTTTTTAACTTTTAATAAATTTTGCCTCTTGTTCCTCTCCTAATCCATTGTCCACCTACTGCTATGTATAATATACTTTGATTTCCTCTGGTATCATTGCCTTTGATATGCCATTTTAGTAACAAATTTATCAAGCTCTCTTTCTTTATGATGTGCCCTAGAAATTTCACCATATTCTTCCTGATGTTATGTTTACGTGCTGTTTGTTGATTTCATTTTCTCTCAAAATTATCCATTCAAAATTTTCAATGAATCATGTTTTTAGCTTACTTTTGTTGGAAAATTTATGTTGCCTCAAGTATTTACTTCATCTGTAATGAGATTTTAAACGTTTACTATTATATAAGACCGATATATATTATATGTTCACTATTATATAAGATTTATTTTGTTTTTACAAAATTTGTCTACAAATTTAGTATCGAGATACGACTTATTCATGCCGGTGTACGCAGAATTTTTAATTAATTTATATTTAGTAAAGTAGAAATGTTAATTATGTTATGATTTCTGCGTTGTAAACACCGAAATCAAAAGAGGATTAGAATGGCCAAAGACGAATTTCAAATGCTAAGCAGAATGTTGAGGAACAAGAAGATTTCGTTGAAGACAAACAAAAGCCTGTTATGTGACATCTGTTCTACCAGCAAATGCTAGACATCTCTTTAAAGATGAAGGAGTAACTCGAAGCAACATAAATGTGGGTCTACAGAAAGATGCTGAGAATAATATGGACCGAAAATGTGAGCAACGACGAGGTTTTGGGGAGAATGCGAACTAAAAGTAAAATAATACTTGAAGATACAGGAAGATAAAGCTGAAGTTTATGGGACACATAATAAGAAAGAAGAGGTTGGAGAAACTAATACTCACAGGACAGAAAGTGGAAAAGAGAGACAAGAGAAAGCAGCTGGTGACCTACATAATGGGTATGAGAAGATAGATTGCGGAGCAGATTTTGAGAGAGATATCATGAGAAAAATATTAAGAGTGAAAAAAAAGTAGCAGTGAAAATCTATGATCACTTACGTATTGAAAGTTCACGCCAAATAAATTAGATGACTATTGATAATGAATTTATAAATTAGGCTTCTTTCGTCAAACAACTGTTTATTTTTTCTTGTCAATCTCAAGTAATTTTCTCCTCCGGTAGAAGCATTTATCCAAATTAGTGAAAAAAAGGTATTTCAAATTTTGACAGGATTTGCCAATGATTAAGTTTCTACGAGAAATTTTGGCTAATAGATCTCCGTGAGTTGAAATCTATGACGAAATGTTAAACACCATTTCTAATATGTTCTTAGAAAAATAAATGCCAATAAAATTATCTAAGAATAACTAATTTAACGTATATTGAACGTATACTGAGATAATTAATATATCTTTGATTCTGACTTGAGTCATACATAACCGAAGTCCCTACAGCTTATAAGTTTTATCGAGAGTTATCATCAGACTTATCTCATCAGGTTGGCATTAGAAGGTTGGTTGGTTTATGTGTATTTGTGGAAGAGTATAACAATAAAATATACATTTTTCATTTTAAAATAAAAATTAATTAAAAAGAAAGAATAACAAGAATTCGTATAAATTAATGTTCAGTGAGAATGTTAAAAGTATCAGGATTTCGAGAAAATGATCGTAGTATTAATTCTTGAAATAGTATAAGCATTCCTACTTAAGTATGTATCAGCGTTTGTTTCGTAGAAATGTCTTTGGATGGAGAAGAAGAAATAAATGAATCAGCAGACGAGAAAGATAGAAAAAAGACAATGTACGATGCGACCTATGTCCTGTTTGTAGATGAAGTTTCTTTCGTTACATTTTAGTAGTTTCGTCACGCTGCTCCTATCAAACTCTGTATCTTGGCCGCTCACTGAGTGTCCTTATGTTTTTGTTCTGATCATGTGACCAGCTCCAGCGAGCATTTCCACTCTGGTGTGAAAAAATGTTTGACGTCACATATCAATTCTCTATTTGCTATCCAATTAGGATCCAGAATTTAGCTTTTCACACTAACTTGTGAAATTCGCCATGGTTTGAATTTTTCCAATATGTTTTTAGTCTTTTGAATCAGTTTTTGCCGGTGTGCAATTTTACTTTGTATATTTCAGTTGGGTTTTTCCAAAAGGCTTTTAGTTCTTAATTTCTTATCCACCGGCTAATGCAATTTTCTTTCATTGCCACTCATAATTAATAGGCCACCTCAGTCTTTTTTAATACTTAATAATATTTTTAGTATTTATTGCCAAGTGAAGAAAAATAAAATAGCTTTTTGTTATTATTACTTTTCAAACTTTACAATGCAGCCCTTGCTTTGGGCATCAAATAAGAATAAGCGTCTAGCATGGGGAAGAACAGTTCATTTGATGCACATGTTATTGTGCAGTATTAACAAAAGAACCATTCTATTTTCATTTATAATTATCCCGTTGGCAATAAATACTGAAAATAATATGAAATACATCATTATTTTAAAACTGGTGTTTCCTAATATTTATGTCTGATAGTGTAGAAAGTATACAGAAATTAGTATTAACCGATATATTTTCTTTATTTTATTTATTTTGACATTATATTTAATGAGTGGATAATATGATTTTCCTTAATTAAATAGTAAATTTGAAATATATTCCTGTGGAGATGTTCGATAAATCGTGTGCGAAAAATATCGATATTCCGGCAAGATTCGAAACTGAGTTACCCAGTATACCGGTGCGATATAATCAACAGATCTGGTGTGTTTACCATTCAACCGCAGAAGATGGTTGACTTGTAAACATCAGGACCAATTTTTGACTTAATCTTTTTAAATACATATTCTCCTGTTTTCCTTAAGAAAAACTATCTTTGCTCAGTTATCGTATCCTTATGTAAACAAAAACAATAAAAGAAAATATTCCGAATTTATACGGAAATTTTATTCACTAGTTTGGATAAATTATTTCTTTGTTTAAATAGCGATTTAACGGATGCTGGTATTTGAGTGGATAGACTGTTTTTTCTATAATAAAACGGTACATTAGAATTATCTACCGGCCTAGATCTTCGAGATATCTTGTTTGAAAAATATCGCAGTATGAATATTTTGACAATGAACTGTATGTGCGCTTAGTAACGCAGATATTTTTAAATTTGAATAAAATGTGTTTTTGTTGGAGTATCAATCAAGGGCAATACGTTCGAATTTGGAATTTTTATTTTGTATACAGAGGTCAAAACCAACTCCTACTTGATAAAATTGTACCTGAAGACAGCCGTGAGGCAAAATGACGTTAAACCAAGATTTAGAAATGTTTAGTTATAATTTTTAATTTGATTTGCTAAGATTCTCTTTCCAAACATCGAAGCGGACAGGTGTCTTCAAATCGTGTCTCCCCGATGAGGGGTGCTGACAACTCTGACCAAATGAACTCCACTTATTCCACGGCATTCTTGAAGTGATGTCAGTAATTTTTGGAGATCTCTTTGTATGGAAATTTAAATATATATTTTATATTTTATTAACATTTAGGGTCCGGTCTATCGTTTTTCGACAGAGACATTTGTTGCACATTGTATTTGATGTTGCTAACGGTGACGACGAAAGAGACAAAGAAGTTGAAGTAGAAGATTATGAAATGTTTCTGTGAAAATAATTTTCGTGAAACATTCGGGTTGAGTGTTCTCCGACGAAATTTAGCTGAAATGTATGTGTGAAAAGGAAGCTCTTGGAAGATGGTTAATGTTTATTTGATTCGGCGTTGTGTCATACATAAAAAAAATTCCCTACAGCTTACAGATTATTTTTTTCGTTATCATCATCAGCATTATTTGAACGTTATCATAAGAAGGTCGGCCGCAGATTAGAATGTGTGAATTAATGTAGAAAAATAAAGTATACATTTTTTATATTAAAATAGAAATTTATTAATGAAAAGCAATAATAATAATTGGTAGACATTAATGTTCAGTGAGAAACTTGTAATGAGTTACCGGTGTCAAAATGTGTAGAAATATTCGTGGTAGTAATTTGATGGAAATAGTTTATGTGTACATATGTATGTATTGATGCAAGAACGTTTGTTTCGTAGTAATGTCTTTGAATGGAGAAGAATTAAAATAAATCATCACACGAGTATGACGGAGAAACAGAACAAATATACGACGTGACTATACATCCGAGGCGACTTGAGGTTTCTCCTGTTATATTTTAGTGTGTCGTCTCGCTGCTTCCATTTGACTGTCTGGCTTGCCTTTCTTTCACCTTTCATTACCCATTAGTTGTTTTGATATGGTTTTACAACTCTTTTCAGACATGTAAACTGCTCTCATTGGTCAGAAAATCAATTTAACATCTACTCACAAAATTCCCCATCCGGTTACGACATTTTGTTTCAGCACGTGCTCAATCCATTTCCTATTTTTAAAATCCAGGAATTTCACATGTCATTGTGAATTTTTATAAAAGTGAAGAAAAAAGTTGCTTTTTATTCTTAATTTCCAATCCAACACAAAGATGTATGTTTAAGTAGTTCCCAAAGAATATGATTTATGGAATTTGGATTGAAAAAATTTAATTGTAGCCCAAGAAATTTAAGAATAATCACCGTAGCGGTCGCAAAGAAAACCGCTGAATTCATGCAGTTACCAGTCATCGATCCCAGATTTAGATCATTTTTAGTTTTTACCAGCATCATTAATTCTGCACCGTGAATCCAGAATATTAGCCATGATAAATTTCTAATGTCTACATTCTTGTGAGCGGAATATACGTTCCTAGAGTAGAAGTCATGAGCTTTTAGTCAGAAGACCATCTGCCATTTTCTGGTAATAGATATTAATTTTTGTAAAAAATTCTTAAAACCTATCTACAATGGTCAACAAAAGAGACTAAATTATTCATTCCCACTGATGTGGGCTTGTAACAGATAGTTATTGCAGTCTGTGTGCTCTTTTGTTTTGTTTTGTTTTATTTATCTATTTTGTAATGTAACAATTTTGGCAACGTATACGGTTTTATTTTTTCTTAGAAGTGAGTGATAGCAAAAGAGATTCTACGATAATACATCGGAAAAAAAAAAACATGGAAAAAAACTGACAGCAATCGGAAAAGAGAAACATATATATATATATATATATATATATATATATATATATATATTAAAAAAGGATTAATTCAAAGATGTTGAATAGCCATTTCGATATGAAGATCCCCACGGGGGACGACACATCACCTCAGCAACAGAAAAAACCTTTCAGAAACTGGAGAAAAATTAGTCTACTTTTCCTTTTTAAATAGATTGCAAAGAAATTAAAAAATAAAAAATAAATAATAAAATAAAATAAAATAAAAATAAAAATAAAGGGAAAGAAAAAGAAAAAGAAAACGAAAAAGAAAAAGAAAAAGGTAGAATAAAATCAAATAAATAAGAAAAGAAAAAAAATTGACATCGTCTGGGTTCGCAAAAACAAGGGAGAATGTAACTAAAAATTAACAGACAGACGCGTTAAATCGACGTCCGTATAGGCAACACGGAAAAAAGGTGGTAAGAGAGATAAAGGAAGGAAGGGAGGGTAAAAGAAAGAAACTAAAGAAAAAAAAATTTTTTAAATATTACAGACGCTGGACAAATTCAAAAACCTAATTTCCCCAAAACGTTGAAGTATTAGAAAAAGGAGGCCTTTACTTAAAAAGGCATAATTATTAATAAAAGGGAATAAAAAGATATAGGATTTAAAATAAAATTATTTTAAAAAAATTTGGTCATTTGAAATTAGACTAAATAAAGACAACACTAGGTAAAAAAAAAAAAAAAAAAAATTACAATTATTATATACATACCTATAGAAGTACACACATACATACATATATATACACCCACAATTCTACGAATAAGAATACATATACACAAACACACACATACATTCAATTTATTACACACTTATATACATATATATATATATAAATATATACACATATATATATTACACACTTATATACATATACATGCGCATACACACATATATATGTGTGTACACACCTATATACAAAAAATTCATATACACATAATATACATGTGTACACACACATGCACACACACACAGACACACACACACACATACATATACATATATATATATATACACATACATACACATATTCCATATGCACCCACACACATACATATTAATGAATATTATGAAAAGAAGCATTTAAATAGCTAAAAAAAATTTTTCAAAATTACATATAGCCCACATACATAAATACATATATACATATACATACATATATATAAAAAAGTACATCCACACACAAACATACACATATACATTAAAAAAAAAAAAAATTAAATTTAAAATTAAAATTAAAAATTTTTTTTAAATATTAAAAAAATTATAGGAAAATTTAGAATTAAAAATTAAAATTAAAATTTGAAATTAGAAGTTAAAATCCGCCCTATGGCGGCACTTGTTTATAAATTCCCTCCTAAAGTTCAAAAGTAAGTCCTGATGAGGATACTTCAAAATCAGAATCTTCTCCAATAAACACAGACGACACCTATCACGAAAACCCTTAGGGGTACAAGCTGAGCCTATTAATTTCCAGCTGATTATAGGGTCCTGCCCTTCCTCCTTCATTTCCCAGAACCTACGTGATAGTGCCGTCTGGAAACTCTGTTTAGGGTTCGAAAACGAGTACCTGTGATTATAAAGCCTCTGTTTGAAAGAGCCCGCAGACATGCCAATATAGGTCCGGTAATTGTCCTTGTTATTAGATGGAGAAATGCGGGCTTATGTATATATGTATTTATGTATGTGGGCTATATGTAATTTTGAAAAAATTTTTTAGCTATTTAAATGCTCCTTTTCATAATATTCATTAATATGTATGTGTGTGGGTGCATATGGAATATGTGTATGAATGTGTATATATATATATATATGTATATGTATGTGTGTGTGTGTGTGTGTGTGTGTGCATGTGTGTGTACACATGTATATTATGTGTATATGAATTTTTTGTATATAGGTGTGTACACACATATATATGTGTGTATGCGCATGTATATGTATATAAGTGTGTAATATATATGTGTGTATATATTTATATATATATATATGTATATAAGTGTGTAATAAATTGAATGTATGTGTGTGTTTGTGTATATGTATTCTTATTCGTAGAATTGTGGGTGTATATATATGTATGTATGTGTGTACTTCTATAGGTATGTATATAATAATTGTAATTTTTTTTTTTTTTTTTTTTTTTTTTTTTACCTAGTGTTGTCTTTATTTAGTCTAATTTCAAATGACCAAATTTTTTTAAAATAATTTTATTTTAAATCCTATATCTTTTTATTCCCTTTTATTAATAATTATGCCTTTTTAAGTAAAGGCATTTTTCTAATACTTCAACGTTTTGGGGAAATTAGGTTTTTGGATTTGTCCAGCGTCTGTAATATTTAAAAAAAATTTTTTTTCTTTAGTTTCTTTCTTTTACCCTCCCTTCCTTCCTTTATCTCTCTTACCACCTTTTTTCCGTGTTGCCTATACGGACGTCGATTTAACGCGTCTGTCTGTTAATTTTTAGTTACATTCTCCCTTTTTTTTGCGAACCCAGACGATGTCAATTTTTTTCTTTTCTTATTTATTTGATTTTATTCTACCTTTTTCTTTTTCTTTTTCGTTTTCTTTTTCTTTTTCTTTCCCTTTATTTTTATTTTTATTTTATTTTATTTTATTATTTATTTTTTATTTTTTAATTTCTTTGCAATCTATTTAAAAAGGAAAAGTAGACTAATTTTTCTCCAGTTTCTGAAAGGTTTTTTCTGTTGCTGAGGTGATGTGTCGTCCCCCGTGGGGATCTTCATATCGAAATGGCTATTCAACATCTTTGAATTAATCCTTTTTTAATATATATATTTGCTCTGTAATATTTTATTACATGGAGCTCTCTTCCTGTATCATTTTTTAATATTAAAATAAATTTTTAATATTAATTAGGATCGGTTTTTTGGAATTTACCTTCCTGCTTTTTTCCCTTGGATTGAAGTATCTGAATTAAAATATATATATATATATATATATATATATATATATATATATATATATATATATATATATATTCACCCAGATAGATATAGAGTAGATAGATAGAGAGAAAAAATTAAAGAAAAAGAGAATAAGTAATAGGAGCTTGATACAAAACTACAATAACAAAACTATAACAAAGTAAATTTGCAAAGGCGCAAAAGTGGATTCAGACGACTAAAACACTTTGGAAAAACTCAGACCAAGAGAAAATCACAAGTCAGTGTGAAAGGCAAAATTCTGGAAACTGATTGGATTAGAAATCAAAAATTGGTAAATTGTTTATTCTGTATATATATTGTAGAATATACCATTTTCTAATTTTATATAAATATTTCTTATTGCGTTATCTTTTCTGGAAATTTGTGTTGTATTTTTTTAGCAGAACATCCCGCATTAAATTCACCGTTTTAATCCGGGTGTTATGTACCTCCACAGATTAAACTTAATATTTCAAGTAAATTATCTGGTGTCCTTGAAACAGAAATTATATTCATTGGAATCTAAAAGTATGAGATCTTTTTTTTTAGATTTTTCATTTCATTTTTCGAACGATCGACACATTTTCAAACAACATTATTTCTTGGTTTTATAAATCTTGCATCTCGACCTCGTTATTTTCGGAAAATTAGGAAATTAAAGGTTAAATTAATTTGATTTAGAAAAAAATATTACTTGTTTATGGCATGACATTTAGATTAAAATTATTTCTTAACCACAATGATGTAACTCATTAATCTTTCAAGTAGGCGATGACAGCACATGTTATCAAACAATCTATAAGTATGGTGACTAAAATTCGATATAATTGACATGATTGATGCGTCTTTAATATACAAGATGTCAGGTGTAAAATGTCGGCGATTTTATATTTTTAACTTCGCGCGTGCACCTTTTTAATTTTTGATTATGCTGATTGCATAGTTTAGGAGTCTTAGTTGGGCACCCTCTCTTAAAAAACAGTACCGTGACAAAAATGGCCCCGCCAGAAATTGGAATGTGTATGTTTGATTGGGTGACATTTGCGGCATAATCTCTAAAAATATATACATTATAGTGTTTGTGTATAAATATGGGGTCAGTGCAGAGCTTTCGGAGAGAGTTGAATGAGCCTAATAGTGATTACGAAGGTACGATAGCTTAACAAAACCTCACTCTAGTTGTTCTGATAAGAAGAAAACATACGACCTTGTGGTTGAGTGTCTCAGACTGAATACATAAGCTGACATCAACTACCGTAGGTAGTAGCGTTACTCTGATTGTAGCTGCTGGAAGATGTTATGTCTGACAACTGGATTCTGCACGAAAAGACAATCATGGCTGTCATACAATTTCCGCGAAAACATCATTGCTTACATTTGCCTCCTAACTTCCCAAATGCCAAGTCCATCGATTATTGTAAGGATCGAAATTGTACGTTAGATTTGCAAAACTTTTTTAGCACCTGAGATGAACTTTGCTTTATTTCAGCAATAAACAAATAAAAATATTAAAAATAAAACAAAACTTGTCAGAACAGTTTGCACAGATTCTGAAGTCCTCTGGAAGACGTCGCTTAAGCCTAATAAGATATTATTAAATAAATTTACTTCTTTGTATTTCATGATATTTTTGTTTAATCTTGGAAGATATATCTGTTAAATATGAATTTTCAGTGTTATTTTCTTTTTTACATAATTTCGACGGCAATACATCGTCGTATCCTTTATTGTTATAAAATGTAAACAACTTCAAATCTCCAGATAACTGCCCTCTTTAGAGTTGTGGTCTTTTTTCTAAACAGTTACGATGTACTTTATTTTATACTTTCTCAAGAACATATTATCATTAGGATTTTCAATTCACACCTGCCATGATGATTAGTATTAAAGGTTATTTTAATGGAGCAGTGTCGTGTTGTTATTATTGTTCTTTTATTAATCCCCCAAGCCTCGTCTATGTTGTTCTCGTTTATCCTCTCATCTGATTGAGGCTTAGCTCTCTAATGACAGATCACACTGTTTTTGATTTTTGTGTCATATGTAGCGAATTTAATAATCCCAATTCTCTATTCACCGTGGTATTTTCTGTTTCTTTTTAGATCTCTATTCATGCAAACTCCGCATCAAACTGAAGACGTGTTTGCTTCGCTATCGACGACATAATGCCGAAATAAATTGAGGAAAGAGACGTATGATATCCAATAATTGTAATGATGGCGTTGACTAGCTACTCATTGATTTTCTTATCACATATCATTAGTAACTCATGTATATTTCTGGGGATCAAATGACAACTTTGCTTGATTTTCCAGCGTTATATTCAGTATACATGCCTATTTTACAAATTCCGTTATGAAGATTAGTTCAGTTTCTCTACGGATTTCCAATATTTCCCCAATCTTAAGAAACACTTCGAGAAAGCTTTTTGGCTTGTCAGCATTGATAGGTACAATCAATTCCTTCATATTTTTGTTTTTGCTCATTAATTCTTTTGAAATGTTCAGGTGTATACTAACATTTTACTTTCTGTAATCCATAATATCTGCTGTGATGGAACCTCGACAAGGTCTCTCTGTCTTATTTACGTTTTATCAATTCACAAGTTTGCATCATAAGTAAACTGTCTTCTTTTTAATCTTTGAAAGTATTAATCGGACATTCTGGTTTTGTTTTACTGATGAATTGCAAAATATATAATTATAAATCATACGCAGTTACCCATTCCTAATCTATATATTAACACCGGTGTACCTGCATGTGTCACTGCATTACTGTAAGTGTTCTTTGTGCACACAAGTTATACTAGCACCGAGGGAGCATGGATTCCAAACCAAGAATATATATTACGAGAATATCTCTGTGTATATTTTTCTTTTTCTAAGGAAGACTTAAGAAAGAGTGGAAGAGTCGAATGGGCACTGGGGTTGAGGTTGGATGCGACTTGGTAGGCTTGCCAAGAGAAGGGGAGAGAAGTATGCCTCTTTCTTGTTTATTTATTTCTCTGCCTTTCTGTCTCATTAAATATTAAACGCAGGCAGGTAAATGTACAAAGTCAACAAAATCTTGTTGTCAGACTTCAAGATTGACAGACAGCAGCGTGAGTTATTTAAGCCATGTACATGAAATTGACATTAGAAAATTATGCAAACCATTCTGATTACATACCGACCCGCGTCATATCGAAGCGTTTTCAACAAAGAGGCAACTGATTTGAAAATCGAAAGAATAGAGAAACTCACCTCACTAGGAAGTAGTTCCACAGACAGTTAAGACTAGGACGCTCTCACGTTAGCTGTTTGTCCATCGTCCCAAAAAACCAGAGGAAAGGGGAGCATAAATTCTGCAGAAACTGTAACAACAAAAAGAGATAGTACAAGCCAGTAATTTGTAGACACAGAAAGAAATTGGATTGAAAATACTTTATTGATTTTTTCTTCTCTCTAAGTTTTGCTGTACAATATATACAAATATGATCGTTAGTCCACATAGACTTGCGTTCGCTACTGTCTTGCTACCTCTTTTTTGTTCTTGCTGTTTCCGTTATTTCTGCGTTGTGCATCTAACTATCTCTTGATTTCAGCTGTCGAGAAGTTTAGCACGAAGACGACAGCCCCTCTTCAGTCCTCAACTTCCATTGAGATCAGAAATCACAACGAAAGTGATGGATTTTAACAGATCATTGATATCTTCGATCACCTGGAACGGAAGCTAAAAACTGCAGACTAAGGTGCAACTAACTTACGGCCAGTCAAAGGACGCAACACAAATATATGCCAGACGGAAATTGGGGAGGGAAGTGGGTCCTATCACGATCTAGAAAGATTAAGCATATTAAGGCAGGATACGCATGATAAATGAAAAAAGTTCAAACAGAAAATATACACGAAAAGAAAATTACTGTAAAATATATATCATTTATTATCAAATGCGAGAGAGAGTATTTTACATCATTACAGCGTTTTTGTGCTTTAAATGATAATTTCAATTCTTTTTTTGCTATCTTTATCTTGAGTCTCTTTCAACTATGAACAAAATTCTAACCCGTTTATTTTTATTTTTTTAATTAATATGTCCTTCATTTCTAGTTTGAACATAAAGCAAGAAGTAGTTTTTATTTTATAGTAAAATAATACATACCTTAATACTAACGTTTTTCACGCTATTTTTGTTAGGAATGAAATTAAATGTATTTTTAAATATATTTCTAGAGAAAATCATGATAATAGAAGAAAGAATGAGACAACAAAGAGAGAGAGAGAGCAAGAGAACGGCAGAGAAGAAAGCGAAAATAATTATGAGCAGAAGAGAGACAAGCAATCTGTAAAAATATTAGATAACAAATTCAAGAGAGAGGAATGATGTGTAAGAAATAGAGAGAAAACTTTATATGTATGATTGTTTTATAATATTTTGTTAGAATTTTAAGTTTCATATAATTAATGATCCTATAGGTGAATTTATACAGGTATTTTATTTTCAAAGAATTTACCATGCGATTATTCAATCATTAACTGAAGAATTAAAATTCATCAGAATATTAAAATAAGAAAACATAAAAGTTTTACATGTTAGATTTTGTCGGTATAAATATATGGAACTTGAAGTAGTGATAGATTATTAAGTAAAAGGTCTTCAGCTGTTGTTAATATAAATGAAGATGAACAGACAATGAGTTTATTAAAGCCAGGAGAAGCAATATAATTAAAAAATCACTCTCAACCGGATACTCATGAGGATAAGCCAAAGCGTTCATGAGTCGACTATGAAGCAGTGCTGCGCGAACTGTACATAATTTTTTGTTGAAAATATTTCAACACATCTTAGTAATTATCACATTGTTTTTTTCATGTAAACTGGCACCTGACTGTTTAAGCATTCTGTAAAAGTAACCAGTAGCGATTTTGCTTAATATCCACAGAACCTGGCATTTTCTTTTTATTATGTACCGTTAGAAAATTGTTTAGCTCCAAAAGATCATCATGTGGACATGGCTGACCCAATAACGGATGAAGCTCTCTAGTATAAGAAGGAAAATATTTGAAGACAGCCCAAGGTCTGAACGTCCTCCAATTGACATCATCGATTGCAAGCATTGATGATTTTCTCAAAAGTGGTGATGGTTGACAGGTAACTGATTATAAATAAATTAGCTATTTTTATTTATAACTCCTTTTAAATACTTTAGAATAATTTTCACAATGAATTTTGCATTACGAAGGTTTCTATTCATTGAATGACGCGTCTTCTCACACTCTATGAAAAGATTCCCTCCGCTGGTCACGCCATGGGAAAACCTACATAGTTTGAGTTAAAAGCTTTTAATTTTCTTGAGTGTTTTTTAGACCAGGATGATTTTGGGTTTCTCATTTTAAGCCACAGACAAACGGATAATCTATATATTAGAAGCACATCTACTCACTTGCTCCAAAACGTTCAATGTCGTTCCATTTGCAAGAAAATTGATAGCTTCAGATGGTGAGGACACAAATGTATGGTGTTTATTGACTATCGTAACGAGGAAAACCTCATCAAAAATACGATGCAAACGAACACAGTTCGGAACGGCTATAAAGCAAACCTATAAGAAAAATTGACGAAAGTGTTCTCTTTTATTCATGAAAATTCTCCTACACACATTTGCTTGTTTTTACTGTCTGCTTTGTATGAATGATTGATCACGCTCTGTATTCACCATCTTTGACAAAATCTCTCTATTATCTGTTCCTCAAAAGAAAAAAACTGTTCGATAACAACCAGTATCGAAGTGATAATAAATATCACAGACGATGTTGATAATAGGTTCCAGATATTAAATGAAACTTCACGTGGACATAATCACTACAGACTAATGAAAAATTTGTGTAGACCATGGGTGTAGAGCTTATTTTGGAAAATTAAGCACAACGTATTACTTTCTTTGAGAGTAACGTGTTGAGTTTAAGAAATTTAAAGCCGACATTTGCAGTATATGGATTAATTCCTAAATTTTTCAGAACTGTATCTCTCCAGTTAGATGCACAAGTCAGACAAACAACTAGAAGTAATAGACGTTCCATTGACGGTTAAATAAATGATTTAACACATAGATAATTATAAATAATGCTACAAAAAACCGGGACAATTATATCTCATACATAGGTGTAATACAATAACATATTACGATGGAATCTATTAAATTCTAAATTCGAATGTTTGAGATTATTATACATATTTGTATCTATTTACAAGGTTTTTGATATTGAAAATGATAATAGTGAATTAAAAAAAGATATTATCTGTCAACGGTCAAATTGTATATATATCAATGAATGTAAACGGTGCGATAAACTCAGTGGTGAATTGGGGTAAAGAGTGGTTTGTAAAATTCAATGCTTCTTAAAAGAAACTGCTATCTGTCAACCATCACAGCCAACCTATCTTGCCCCTCATATGCATGGACCAAGCGAATCTCCCTGAAAACAATATACTGCGCATTCTCGGCCCCACACTATCTTCAAACCTAAAGTGTAATCATTGTATTGCTTATATATGTCCACTGCTAGGAAGGCTGGGCCACTGTTTCGGGCCAGGACGTTTCTTTCTGCTTGAATCCATCTTGCTCGTATACAAATCAACCATCCAACCGTGCATAGAATACTGCTGTGATATATGCTCAGGCGCCCCTGTTGTTCATCTCAGTTCATCTACAATCACCAAAGGAGAATCTGTAAATGTGATAGGGTCAGACGCTGTTACTTTTTTAGAATATATTATTTCCACATAAGAAGAAATCTAGATCTTAGTCCTCAATTTACGAAATTCAAATGCTTGCCGTCTCTTGTTCGCGGAATATGTCCTCGCTTTGGATACAGGTGATATAGATAGCACGTTCAAAACCGACCTCCTAAATATGGCCTTTCCAAAAATGCGGATTAATTTCTAACAAGTACGTTTCCCGTTGTGAATTATTATACCTAAGATTTCCTTTTCGTTCTTATTTCTCTCCGCTTAGTGTTTCATATATGTATTATATTGTCCTCTTTTTGGAAACGATGTAAATATAAAGGAATATAGTTTTGTGTATGACTTTGTGGTTTGAAACACTCCGCGAGAAGAAATTATTTTTTGTTTTGTGCTTAACGTTAAAGACACCGTTCCGTCTGTCAAATAGTTTTATGATATCGTGCATATAATAATTTTCTTAATAGATGAAATAAATTGTGTTAGTATATCATGGATCGAATAATGTCCGTAACAGAGGAAATAAGGTGTCATCATTATAATAATGCTGATGATGGAGGATATTAAGTGTTATTATAAAAAGAAAAAGAACAGCTGAAGTGAAATACAACAGATTTTCTTTTTAAGTACAGCCCACACACTAGGGAAAACTTTGTCTATGTAACGGTAAGGATGTCAGGATAGATAGAAAATAACATGAAACTGGAAACATAACAACACACCATGACCTGACTTAGGTAGGTAGGGCGATCATAGCAGAAAATGAAATATGATGAAAAATGACAACATAATAATAATATGTATATAATTGCTTTTAGTAATCGTAGTAGGGATTATTATGGATTATTGTGTGTCGGATAATCCACCGACATTTATTCAATGTATTCTGCGGTTTTCAATTGTAATTCGGTTTCATGGTTTACACATAAAATTTATTTATGCTTCTTGATTTGGGGCAATCAATACTTGATTACTATTAAATGTGTCTATACAAACGATTATTACTTCTTCTGAGACTGGAATCATTCCGTACACTTTTATGAAAAGCAGTGGTTAAGGTCAATCTTTCTGATAATATTATCCGATTCTTCATTAGAAAATATTCGATATTCATTGACTCAGGACACAGTACTTCTCTCGGTGTAAGCGTACAAAATCCTTCTCATAAAACTAATTTAAATAAAAATATTTCTCCCGTGTTCATTAGCTATTGTTGCACTTTCCTCCATTGATGAATGTTTATTTCTAAATCTTCTATTTGAAGTTGTGTAGAACATGAAGTTTTGGATTATGTCATTATTTTCTATTCGAATGATATGTGATATCTATAATATTAAAAGTGGGTATAAACTGGTTAATCTGGTTTAATTTAAACTATGCTATCTATTAGGTTGTTACAAAAATAATGACTGCTCGAAAAGTTGAAAAGGCATTTGAACATTGTATATAAAGTCTATATTAAAGTAAATTGCCTATTAAATAATTTTTAATTATTTTCACTTAGAAATATTTTTGAAGTATACAAGGTTTTAATTATTTACACGATTTATGTATACCTTACCTTCATGTGTTCAAACTTAGATACAGCTTCACCCAAACTTCTGCGAATATCATCAGGGCATAGATAGATGGTTCCAGATGATCGATCAGTACGAAAGTTGTGCCTCATTACAGGGTCCTTAAAAAAACAAGGTGTAGGACGGCCGTTAAAGCATCGCAACGAATAATTTCAAGCAGATATTGAGCAAAAACCACGTCAAACTATCAGAGATATGTCTCAGACGCTTCGTGTCAGCAATGTAGCAGTCTCACTGTATATGAAGATTGTTGGACTATGCAAAAAGCTTTAAAAATGGGTTCCTCCTGGTCTCAATGAAAATCAAATCTGAAGTGTTTTAAGGTTTGCGCGATCCACTTTCTATATAACACCATTGATCACTTTCTTGACCGAAGAGTTATTTGTGATGAAGGTGGATCCTTTATGATAACCATAATCATTTAGGTCAATGGTTTGATCGTGATGAGACACCAAATATTTGTCTAAGCCAAAGTTGCATCAGTAAAATATTATGGTGACTGCATAGTAATCTGTAATTAGTTCTATCAATTACAGCTTTCCGAAAGCCATTCAGAGAATTAATGTTATAGCTTTTCTGCAATTAAATTGCTGAAATGGTTGCAAAAAAACTGAAATCGACGTGGTCTAATTCAACTACACATTAATCTGAAGTCCCATGTTGCAAAAATGACGTTGCATATGCTCATGAACTTGGGATACGAACGTTTATTACATCTTCCATATTTTCCTTATATTACACATACTGATTAGTATTTGTAAAACACCTAATGACATTTCTAAATGGTAAACATTTAGGTAAAATAAGTGATTGAAAGAGCTTTCAAATATGTTGTGATCTCAGAGCAAGTATCTTTTTATTAACGAATAATAAATAATTTCTTCGATTGATGGCAGAGGTGCATAAATGCTTAAGGATTAATTTTAACATTTCTACTGTTAATTATTCAAAAAACTATTTGGCTATTATATTTGCAAACTTTTATAATATTCGAATATACCAAGTGATCTAGTCTCAAGGGTTTATTTGAACTAGGTTGAAGGCATTAAACCTGAACTATGGTATCACCACATCATTCATTATCCATCGCTGTTTTGAAAATATTTTTGTTATATCAGCGTTTATTTCTCGGTTGTCTATTTTCAAACAAGCTTCTAAATTTGTTCATCTTTCTATTATTTTTAATTTCATAGCCATATAATTATTTAATTAACGGAGACACATTGGTTGTTAATTAAAACTGGGTAATGAATTGTTGCCGATGTGTGTTTAGATGCAGTGGATATCGGCTCGGAAAGAGAATTCAAATTGCCGATTTCGAATTCCAGTAGAATTCGTTGCATTTACCTACGCTTATTTACCCTAAAGAAATGTATTAAACCATCTCATTTTTCTTCCGCTATAAGCTAAATAGCAAGACAATGGGGATTGCATAGAGTTGTTTGGCAACCATTCTACCACACAAAATAATGGCGATCTAGTCCTAGAAAAGTTTCGGCCCAGTAAGTCATGTCTCAAAATATCGTACTTGGCAGCTCAGATACAGTTACTTTCTCACCGGAGCAATGTGGCTTCCCTATGTCTCTTCTACAAACATTTTGACTGCTTCTGCTCTGAGGAACTTAGTTCCTTGCTCTATGTATGAATTTAATCGAGCCACAGTTTTAGCAACTAGGTTCCACCCTTTTACTGTGAAACCAATCAAATGTAAACTCAAATCCTACTCCATTAACTGCTTTTCCCGCATTTCCCACCTCTAGAAATCCTTTCCGTTTACTTGCTTCCTCGACAGCTAAAATCTCCAAGAATTTAAATGTAAAGTTAGTAAACATCTCCTATCTCACTAAACTTCATCATCTCTCTCATGCTTTTTTTCCGTCTTTTCTACTCTCATTAGAATTCTCATTTTTCTCTTACCAACATCCTGACACCCCCTATAACCTGTCATTCTTTCTAATAACTGTTCTTCTATGTAAACCCCTACGACTCAGTGGCAGTAAACAGCCTTGCTTGGGGTGATATGATTTTACAAAAAAAAAACCCTGATCTCCCAAGTATGTATTACGTAAGGCACTTGGCTGACTGACTAAATTTGGTTTGAACAGGAGGTGCGTTCATAATATCGGTTTCTGAATGGAACATCAGGGAGCCGAGTTGTATAATCTGGTTTATTTGTACATTTTTGTGGAAAGGTATGAACCTGTCTTTTTCTTTTTTCAACCCAGCCATGGTTTGAATTGCAATACAAATCTGGTCTTATAACATTGTCTAGCAACCAGTCTACCTTTGAAGGAAATAAAAATTAACTCTGGGAACATTTATCCAATAAGTCATTAATCAAAATAGCTATGGTAACGCAGACATGTTAAACGTATCAAACTTAACTGGTTGACTGATTGTAACTGATAATTGCTCTTTTCCGCCTAATTCGGCAAAAGATTCCCTGAACCCTCATCCTATCAATACAGTTATATTTGTTCTTGTTTCGGCTACAATTATGTAAAGTTTATATCATTTTTCCATGGTATAACAGTTAAACCTAGACTTGAACAGGCTAAGATTATATTGATATATATATAACTTGAGAGTCTGTTCTACTCGTCTGTTGTTCGCGAAACGAAGCAGCATGAGTGGAACATAATTAGAACCAGTAGAATACAAATGTACTGAGAGTGGTTTTGTAGAATATGCGCTGGATGTCAGGCCTTAGAACTGAAGGTTACGTTTAGTGAAATTAAAGAATGTATTTCGTGTCTATAGAAGATTGAGCAAGATTATTAAAAGAGGTATGAATAAAGAATTAATCAGGGAACTAACAGGAGAAAGAACATGCTTCTAAACAGAATATATAAAATCAAAGGATGGAACGACCATATTAGAGAAAAATGAAAATATCCAGCGATGGGAGGAATATATAAATGATCTCTTCCACGTCAAGAAAGAGCAATTGATAGTAAACAAAGATGGTGACAGACAGAAAATATTAAAATCCTAAATGGAATCTGCAATGGCCAAACGGAATAGAAAAAATCAGCTTAACAAGATTTAATTTCGCTATAGAAAATTACAGAAATAATAAAAATTCAATCTATAAAATCGTTGTGATACAAGACATAATTCTGCCTAAGAAAACAGGTGCAAATGAATACGAACCGCAACAAATGATCATTTTAATGAGCCACTTGACAAAGTTCATCTTCCAAATTCTGATGAATCGAGAGAAAAGCAGAATAAGGCCAGATATATGACAAGAATAGTGGGTTTTCTTCAAAGATACTGGACTTAGAACTCGATATTTATGCTTAGGATGCTAACAGAAAGTACAATATGAATGAAAAAAGGAAGTTTACCTATGTCTTATAGACTATGCAAAGGCGTTAAAAAAAGAACGACTTATTCAGCAACGATATTAGAGTAGCCAATAACCTCTACTGGTGACAAACCGCCTGTAAAGGCACGGACTCACTCGGACAGACACACGCTCCTCTGCCATTCTGAAGATGAGATTTTGCTCTCGAAATATTAATGTATAATAAATAGGTAATGCCCAAAACCTTATTTACTTTCCTATATTTTACTAAACGCATTGTGACAGCTTTCAAGACCTAACGATATACCTAATATAGACAATGCTTCAAGCAAAGTACAAAACTTTACTTTATATATATATATATATATATATATATATATATATATATATATAAACGCATTCACACCCTGATTGAGCACTCTGGACGAATGGTAGACTTTGAAAAACAGTAGCTATACTGGCATGTACGCATCGCTCATTCAGTAATGGATTAGAGCACTCGGGCTATTCGCCGGGTATAATGACACTATACACGCTAAAAAGTCTGCCATCTTCTACCGAACGCCCATAGTCCAGAGGTAGAATCGGCGACCTACGCGAATTTGGTCGGATTTCAACCCTGATTTAAAAGCAATCGGAGTCTAACCGTACTGATAAGCTGTGATACAACGAAACATCTGTCTGCGGATGACTATATACATAATCATTCAACAGTACCACGAATTGGAGTATAAACGCCATCTTCAGCTGATGTCTGACATAATCCTATTTTTTGTAATCATATCACACCAAGCAAAGAATTCCACTGAGAATTCTTTTGCACAGGGGGTTACATAGGGGAAGGTGAAGAGAAAGAGTGGATAGATATAGGAAATACCAGAAGGTGGGTGATAGACGAGTAATGATACCGAGACTGAGAGTTGGACAGAGGGAAAGCGTGTTTGAGAGAATGGATGATAATTAGTGTGTTAGGAGGTGTGTATTGTCTTACATTTAAACTCCTGGAGATTGTAACTGTCAGGGAAGCAATCATGTGGAAGGGAATTCCACAACCGGGAAGTGCGAGAAAAGAAGCTGTTGGAGTAGACATTGCCGTTACATTTTATCGATTTCACTGTAAAAGGGAGGGACCTAGATGCTAATTAAGTATCTCGTGCAAAATCGCACCTAGGGGGCACCAGTGATCTAAATTCATCGGAGCAGAAGCCGTGAAATTACTTATAGACGTGGCACAGGGAAGCCACGTCACGACGGTGAGAGTGTAACTGCAGGTGGTCTGCCAAGTCGGTATCGATCACATTACAAACTCTCCATTGTATTTTGTCAAGAACCCCGAAAAGAATAGCAGGGGCACTCGACCAGATGTGGCAGCAGTATTCAATACACGGGCGGATGGAAGATTAATATACCTGCAGGATATATTCAGACGGAAAAACTTCCGGGTCCTGCACAGAGAAACGATTTTCATAGCAGCGGATTTAGCAATGGATTCGATATAGTCATTCCACTTGAGGTCCGCTGAGAGTGTGAGATAAGGAGACGGAGTGCTTTACTCTCTGGGAGGGAAGCCTGTTCCATGCTAATGGGAGGTAGGTGCGATTGTCTATGATGATTAATTGAAAGCCGCTTCGTCTTAGAAGCATTGAATTTTCGAGCCATTTCTTACCCCAGTCCACTACAGATTAGAGTTCCTTTTCAAGCTCGGCTGCGAGGTTCGCTTTGTCGCCCACATCAGATTTTCGAACAAGGCGAAAGTAAACTGTGGTGTCATCCGCGTACATACCTACTTGGGATCTTATGGCATCGGGGAGATTAGAAAGAGCGTAGGAACTAGTATGGAGCCTTGAGGAACACCCACATTCGTATGGTAGTTCTGGGAAGCATGAGCGGTTGGAGAGGAAAGACTGGATTAGGTCAAACAAATATCCAGTTATACCATAGCTCCGCAGTTTGCGTAGAAGGCCATCATGCCAGATTCTGTCGAACTCTTGTGAGATATCCACGGTAATGGTTCGGGCTTCGTCATTCTTGTCGAGAACCTGGTATATATACTCGGTGATGGTTGTTAGCATATCAGCAGTAAACCTGGTGAAGTAGAAACCATAATTCTTGTCCGAGAGGAGCCTGTGAGAAGCTGAACCACCTCCGCGTTCATAATGACTTCGAACACTTTGCCAAAGTTCGGAAGAAAGCTGACAGGACGGTAATTTGCAGGGTCCGATGTTTCTCCAGTGTTCTTAAATATAGGAACTACAGAGGAGGTCTTCCAACAGGCAGGAAAGCAAGAAGCAGATAGGCAGAAGTTGTAGAGCTTAGAAAGGTCAGAGGAGAGTTCAGGGACACATTTCTATGATTGGGATTCCGTTCCTTCCGTTCGCTTTGTGAGGGTCAAGTTTTGAGATTATGTTAGAAACCGGCGAGGGCGTAATGTGGATCTCATTAAATTGAGCCTCGGTTCTAGGTGGGAAGTCGAGTGTAGAAACTCCAGATGAATCCAGTCTCGAATTGGCCGAGAATCTCCGAGCAAAAGATTCAGCCTTGTCCGCAGAGGAGGTGACGACCTCAAATTTATTGATTAGTAGGGCTACTGAAGACTTGCTCTTGTTAAGCACTCTTTTACAGAGTCGCCAGTAGTCTTTGGCGCCGAACTTAGAGGATGCTATGCGTTGCTTCATTCTGGTAGCACACAACATCTTAGCTTCGTTAAGTATCTTTTTACACATATTACGAGCTGAGGCGAAAAGGCGCGTAGCTACGATAAAGCCGGAAGAGATGTTTCTTGTGGCCAATGGCAGCCGAGCAAGCAGGCGAGAACCATGGACACGAATGAGTTTAAGCTGAAATTTCCTGGCAGGTATGGAAGCATCGATGTCAGCCTTAAGGAGAACTTGGATGCACAGTTTTCGACGGGAATACTAAAAACGTTGTTCCAAAGGACGTCACAGAGGAAGTCTCGGAACGAATCCCAGTCTGCTCTTTGGTAGCAGTAGAATATTCTACTGTTCCGGTTTTCTTGAGTAGGGTGGGTGTGGAATGAAATGTTGACGGAAACTACGACGTGGTCCGAGTTTCCTAGAGAGCAGAGCTTTCTTTTAGTGCAAGAGTCTGTGATGGAACTGAAACAGAGGTCTAGTAGTGAGTCCCTTCCGTTATGGTTGTTTGAGAAACGCGTGGAGAAGCCAACACTTGCGTAAGGGATTTGGTGATTGAAAAATTCTTGTTGTGAACACTAGCAAGGTCGGTGACAGAGTTCTCTAGCCACTTGGTGTGGTGGGCGTTAAAGTCAACAAACACAAATATATGAGCAAATAGATTGGAAGAAATGCCCTTGTCGATATTGTCAGAGATGCTGTCAAGTACCGAACAGTCAGAGGAGGAGGGGTCGGTAGAGAAAGAAGAGATAGCTAACCAAGCTTAGACGTGAGAGACGCAAGCACATGAAAGAATGATCCAGGGATTCAAGAGATGTTACCCTAGCTAGGGGAGGTGTTATATTAACTAATATATTAATTTATAATTAATAGATTTATTACATTTTATCGCGAACTGTTTAATTAACACTAGCAATCTATGTGCAATATATTATAATCCAAATGATTTATAAGTGGGTCAGTGTCGTAAAAAAGACGGCAAAATATTTATATCGACAGGCCGACTAAAATGACGGCCTAATATAGAGGATCGTAAAATAAGACATAATAAAATCACAATAATTTAAACATCTGAGCGTCTTAGTGAGGCATATACATATATACATATATATATATATATATATATATATGTGTGTGTGTGTGTGTGTGTGTGTGTGTGTGTGTTTAGTATTTATAATATAAATATGATAGATATCTCTACAAAAAAGCCTACAATGTGAGGAATTCTATTTCAATTTTGAGGATTTTAAAAATTTCTAGACTAGCCTAACCCCATTAATATATATATATATATATATCAGTATTTTTCTATTTCTCACTTTGAAATTCAGCACGTTGCAAGCCAGTTTGTTACAAGTTTTGAGATCTTCCTGTATAAATGTAGATTTATTATTTTTATATTTTTCCATCTGTTTTTAAAATATCTTTAGTAGAACAAAAACATGTTTTCCTTTGTCCATCTATTTCATGTACCACTGTTTGAAACCTAAAATATTAATTTGTATTCAATATTATTCTGTTGGTGATTGTATAGAAAAACTCATGACAGAAATTGTGATTGGCAGGCCACGTTAAAAAGGCAGCCTAGTATCTTCCGTTAACTTTTACAAAATGTAATTTTATTCACGAGAATTAACTGCGTAGAATCAATCATAGGCTAGCATTTCACAGATAGTAAAGCCACACTTAAAAACGGTCCATGTGTGATAAATTTTGTTATTGTTTAAAAAAAGATAATTGGGAAATAAACATGATCATGTTTCTTCATATATCATGACTAGAGAAAAAAACATATTCTATTGTAGATAGAATTTAATAGCTCTCAAAGTTTAAGAGATGGTGAGGTATTAACTAATATAAACCAAGCAAACATAACATAATTAGAAATATTAGAAAGTTACATGATTGGCGGCCACAACAACAACATGAATTATACAGCATTAACATTATTCGGACTATTGCCCGCATCTGTGTTGCTATTTGTACGACGATTCGGCCTTTGTACGCTCTTGCCTTCTTCAGGTGCTAGGAATTTCGAAACGAACTCTTTATTAAAACCACTGGGGTATATGAAATCTATTCCTTGCCTAATGCCTCTTCTTGAAGTCATGAGTTATCTCATGACTTTCAGAAGATTCATTAGGCAAGCTAATTTACTTATTTATCACTTATTCGAAATTCTTAGCACATGAGGAAGGCCGGAACGTACAATGGCCGAAACATCGTACAAATGTTAACAAAGCTGAACACAATAGTCCGAATATTGTAAATACTGTAAATACTACATCGCCTCAGAAATATAGACAATTGCGTTATACAATGACACTTTTTTAATAGTTGACAAAGGGGCTAAACCTCACGGATATCTACAAAGGATAGTAATAAAGGACTAAACATCAGGTGACAGACTATCAGCAATAAGTTTTATGCTAATTACACATATAGGATTTGAAAATAGTCACATAGTTACGAAAAAAGCAACTATGAAATCTGAAGTTACAGCGAAAGTACCTTCCAGAAATCTAAGCAAACTTTCAAGAAACGCGCCCATTTCGTGAGAAAAAAAAAGGACAGTTATGAAATATGTCTTTTATACGGCAGTGAATGTTGGAAGGTTTTACCGCATAAAGCAATGACAATCTACTGCTGGAAAATCATCTGTTCATTCAGTCATGTCTGTTTTGAACGTGTGTTATGTATGACATTTAACTGAGTGACTGAATGCTGGAAAATTTCAGTATGGTTGATGGTGATAAAGAAATTTGAAGAAATAGTAAGTAGGTTCAGCAGAAAAATGCATTGATTGCAGTGGACTGGACGTAGGGGGTTCAGCAGAAGAATGCAGTCATTGCAGTCGACACAGCAGACAAGTTTACACAGTATCAGAAAAAGAAGACTGTTACAAGAGCGTTTTTGCTTTAGGTGACGTGTCCCCTCAGGTTGAAAGGGTTCATGGCTATCCGCAACGGCTCGTCACCTGTAGCATGTAATAATCATTCTGTTATTTCTGCTATGCCCGATGCTCTAAAATATTTATGAAGCTCAATATGTTATTAAATACTTTCCTCTGTCCCTGTGGCCCTCGGTCTATGCCGTGGCTATCAGATTTTAAAAATCTTCTTACTCATTATGTTCACTGGAAAATTCAACTGTCACTTCCTGATACTATTGTTCTTTCTGTTTTTCCAAAACATAATCATTACTCACTCTACCAGCATCATTCTATAGAACCACATTTCATTGATTTTTTATATTTCTTTTAAGTTTGCGGAGATCGTCTAGCACTCAGTGCCATGCAACAGAACATATATCACTGAAATGTTCCTTATTATTTTCCTTTTTTCTATCTAGATTTTTATATTTATTAGTACCTTTCTTAGTTTCAGAATGCATATATCTGCAAAAAAATTCAAAGTTATCTCGTATGACATAACAGTACTGAACAAATTCATGGTTTAGATAAAGCTTAAAATACGTAGTATAGACCGATTCATATTGCTGAAGAAAAACTCCATTGTTGGTACACGTTGACAGAAGTAATATTATGTTGGAATCTATATTGCGCATGTTTTACAAAGAGACAGTAAAGATAAATTGATAATGTATATTTATTGTCTTATTACTTTTCCGTTTGATTTTAAATTTTTGGATTTATTTGCTAATTGTGTAATAGTCATTTAACTGATTTTCTTTTATGGGAAATCATTCCAGACAGTTTTTGTTTAAAGATCAAATTTAAACAATTATCACTGACTACAGAAACCAACGCTTCAAACTTCTTGAGTAGTCGATTGTCCCATAATTTGGATGCCGGGATAGAATGGCGAGTAATGGTATAGAATACTTCCTGCGTGTTGAAATATATCATGTAACACGTATGGCATTTAACTAGTTGGCTGAATAAAATTGATCCGTACTAGATTTTGCAAAATTCGGCATAAGATTCCCTGAAACCTTATCGTAATGATACAGTTATATTTGTTCTTGTTTTGGTAAAATAGTTCAGTAAATTTTATATCATCTTTAATACGACAGTAGCTTCCATCGATTGTGTCTGTCTAAATTTTGGATACATTCTACAAATAAACTATGACGGCAGAGGGTCGCAGGCATTCTAAAGAATCAGCATACTTCCCGCATCCATATTACATAGGCAGGCTTTGGGCCACGGGTGGTAGGATACTACACCAAGGATTGGGCATGCGTTCTGAAATAAGATTTTACATTCACTGCCAGATAGAATCGAAGCCAATACGTCTATCATTTTTGTTTAATAAAACACATACAAAAAAAATAAAACAAAAAACAACCTTCGATGATACAGTATACGAAGAAACTTTCGGGTGTGAACAACAGAAAAAATGAATGTAACACCATACCTCGTTGCACTCTGCCACAGCAGAAATGAGACTAGCAATCATTGAGCAGTACTACAAAACAAAACATGACAGAATATCCCTAGAGATTGCTACTTGAACGATAAAAATATACTTGAGTCAATGAAATTAAGTTTTCATTTCGTAATTTTCTGAAGTCTAACCGCATCAACAAATACCTGAAAAGAATTAGGTTCTTTGTTCGACTAAAATAAATATTGCGTCGTAACAAAAAGTTCTAAAATTATTTGAGTAAATATCATTAACAATATATAGATATATGTGTAAAGTTATATTCACCCACACATAGAGGGGAAATACAAAATAATGAAGACACCTTAAAATTTCAAGCGAATATATTTCAACATCTGGTAAGACTGCCTTTGGCAGCAGTTACAGCTTAAATTCTGCATGCGTTCGCTTCGTACAAACAGAAACAGTTTCCAATTCTTTCTATATCAATGTTACACGATATCGACTATCCGCTTAATTTTCTAAAATGAGCAATAAATTTTAAATGGTGTTGTTATCTGGGAAATGTGGTTGAGAGATAATATGTTCTACTTCATTAGATTATTTGTGTGCCATTCAGCTACATTTTTAGCATTATCATCTTGAATGATGGCATTCCCCTCGGAGCTAGTTCCTGAAATATAGGATGAATTTGACTAATTAAAATTGTTAAATAATCTTGATTGTTGCGTTTATTAAACTTATTTAAATATTAACTGTAAGAACAACAATTTGAAAAAAAAAACATGATATGCTACTAAAATTTTAATCGACAAAAAGAAAAAAAAGACAATTTATTGATAGTTTAATCAAATTTTCAAATTATGCTAATATGATATTATGTGTGTCTATTATTTTGCCCACACACAGTATGGAATCTTTTCTAGAATATATCAGCCTCATGGATGAATATTCGTCATTAATCCTCTCCCTCCGCATGTTTTCCTCATGATTATTGCACATTTAAAGTTTTTCAGCCGTTGTACGACCTAATTTCGAACGGAGCCTCTTATTTCAATCACTGGGTTTTATCTTTCGCATTTAACCTGTGATGCCAGTTCTGGTAGGTACATAGATATCGCCCTTTAACTAAACTCTCTAACTTATTATTTCACTATTTTTGTAATCTGGTATTGAACATCACAACTCTTTCAGTCAAGTCACGAGAAGAAAGCAATGCCTATATCCTCTGAGACGTGTGTCCTTCAAGACAAAATGTTTTGTTCAAAGTTCATAAAACTTGAAGAAGGCCGGAGTGTAAAACGTCCGAAACGTCGTAAAAATGAAAACAAAGATGGGGACATTCGTCTCAACAGCGTAAATAATGTAGGATAAACCACATAAAACTTTTAGACGTTGAATGTAATATGTGGTCTGACGTTTTCTTTATAGATAGCAGCATCTTTCCAATTGGAAATCGTATGACGGATTCATGATTTAACACTAGTAATGCGTAGAAATTTTCTCCATGATTTAGGGTAAAACACTTAAAATTCAAGATCTATTACGAATCGTATAGAAAGAGTCGTTATTTTTTTACAATCGTCTTGCACCAAGCAAGGCTGAACTGTCACTGGTGCACAGAGGCTTACATAGTAGGAGAATGAAAAGAGGGGTAAACAGGTAACAATAAGTTTCGAAGAATGGATAAGAGAAAGACGGGAACATTTGTGGTACTATATGATGTGATTACCACATGTTCCAGACTAGATGTTCTCTGATGCCTTCCGCGCCCAAGGGGGGATGGATACAGTTCAGTCGATGGACTGTTGAATTTGGCGTCGGAGTAGAAGAATAGTTGCCACACCATCAAAGAAATGAAGAAAAGCGTTTGTTATAAACAGTAACAAACATTTATTTACACTGGTATACAATAATTTCTTATCAAGTTAAAACAAACACCGCGAAGTGAGGGGTAAAGGGTAGTTGATTGGCGGAAAAAAGTTTCTTTAACTCGAAGAAATCTTAACTGCAATTAGGCAGTGTCATTGATGGAGTATGCAATGGCAACGGATTCGGATCTGAGCAGCGAAGAGTGACCTACTCGACTTTTTTGCTCTGGGTGTTCTCTATTTATGGGCCCGAATCCCGAATAATTAGCTCCGTATTGTTCAGCCAATAGGGATCTCCGGCCAATGGCTATCGTCGTAACAACCCCACTGGGTTGCATCTGATTGGTTTAGATAATCAGCCAATTAGTCGCATTCATCGGGGTGGGCTAACAAGAAGCAGGCCCTGTGGTTGGTTGATCAATGATTTATTACCTTGTGCCATACTTGCACTCAATCCCCGGCTGAACCAACCCACCTGTTTGCCACGATCAAAATATGTTTATATTCTGAAATTGAAGTAATTTTTGCCATTACACCTGCAGAGTGTTTTGTTTTAGTGACAGTTTATAGGTCAGCCTTCCGCTTGGGTCTAGATATCTTTATACTCAATGACCGCGGATTACTGCAGCTGGTTCTTAAAAATGTTTGATATCCAGAATGATCTTATTTTCATAATGGTTTTATAAAATAATTATTATAATGATTTCATTAATTATTATTTAATTAATTTTCATTTAATTAATATTCATTTAATTAATTTCGCCAGTCAACTTTTTGACAATTAAATGAAAGTGTCATACATTAGTGTAAAGAGAGCTGCGTGAGAGCTGCGTGAAAAGAAGGACGGAATTTTTTTTTTTTTAATCATTTCACCCCGAGCAAGGCAGAAACGCCACTGATGTTCAGGGGGTTACATAAATGTAAAAAGATTAATTAGAAAAGAGTGAGGAGTACAAACTAGTTAGAAAGTAGGTGCGATGACAGGTACATAGATGGAGAGAAAGGGAAGGTCATACAGGGGAGGGGAGAGAACTAGAGGCCAGTGGTTAGTAGATGAGTATTGACTTTGCATTAAAATTTCTGGAGGTCGTAGCCATCAGGAAAGCAAGAATACGGGATTGAGTTCCACATGCGGGAAGTGCGAGAGAGGAAGCTGCAGGAGTAGAATTGTCGTCTGCATTTGGCTAACCTGACTGTGAATGGGTGGGACCCAGTTGCCAGTCTGGTTGCACGAGTAAAACCCTGTTGAGGAGGCATCAGTGACTTAAGCCCATCCGAGCAGAAGCCATGAAAGTATTTATAGAAGATACAAAAGGAGGCCACATTTCGACGATTGGGAAATGGCTGCAGTCGAGTCGCCAGATCAGTACCTATCACATTACAGCCTCTCCTTTGGAGCTTGTGAAGAACACTGAGGAGAACGGCAGGGGCACCTGACCATAAATGGCAGCAGTACTCCATGCACGGACGGATGGTTGACTTGTATATATGCAGGATGGATTCAGGTGGAAAAAACATCCTGGATCGACATAGTGACCCAATCTTCTTAGCAGTAGATTTTGCTGTGGATTCAATATAGTGGTTCCATTTGAGGTCTGAGGACAGGGTAAGTCCGAGGAGGCGTAGTGTATTACTCTCAGGGAGAATCAAGTACAAAGCGATTTCAGTTGACGTTGAATTCAAACTTTTGGATATTTTAGCTATCAGGGAAACAAGAGTACGGAATGAAGTTCCCCAGGCGGGATGTGCGAGAAAAGAAACTGATGGGTTGAAGTTGTTGTTACACTTGATCGTGTGTTCACAGAAAAAAGGTGGGGACGTTGTCACCAGTCTAGGAGATAAATTTGCGAAGCGGGGACACCATTGAACTGAGGTCGTCGGAGCAGAATCTATCAAGTCAATTGTAGAAGAGACAGTGCTTGTCAAACTGTCTTTTTGGAAGATGACCATTAATGAATTCCTATTTTAAATAGAAGGATTTTAAATGATCATAACCGATATAAAATAAAAAAACAATGAAAACAATGAAAGATCAGGCACCGACCTTCAAAACGTTTCTTATATAGAAACTTATAATTAATATCTAATTCATATAAACATAACAAATTCTTGAATAAACATATAATCTATATTTATATGAATTTTTTGTAAAATTTTAAGTTTGTTTGGTTCCAATACAGCTTGTGGACTACCATAATATAGCGTGAGGTCTATCTCCCATTTCAATTATAGCGTTAGGTCTAAGTCAATATAGAATAAGGTCTACCTCCCATTTTATAGCGTGAGGTCTACTCCATATATGAACAAAAACATTTATTCAAACTTTATATTAATATTTCTATAACAATAAACTATTTGGATTTATTTTAAAGCTAGAGAGGTAAAAATAAACTTTCACATTCAACACATGTATTTATTTTAGCGACAAACATTTCGTATAAATTCTAGGAATCGCAGGAATACAATAATGGAATTTTTTTCGCAACATCTTCGGGGAAAAATGATCAAAATGCGACTGAAATTGCTGACTATCAACATTTCGTATCGTATTAGCGTCCAACTACATTCACTCTATTGCCTGAGTGTTGTGCTCCTGTCTCTGGATCCATATAGTGTCCATGTTAGGGCAATGGCACAGTAGACAGCCGCGCTGAACCTGGGTAGGCTATATAAAGTGGAAGATTTCACACTATACTAGCGCACTTTATTTATGATCATTTTATTATATAGTACTAGAGAATTTATAGGTAACATATTTACTCGAGATTTACAAACCCTTTGTTTCAACCAACCAATGAAATTTGAAGATGATTTGTTCGAAAAATACTTTGACATAAACGCTAATTTGCGTTTTCATAGTTTTTTATTTTAATTTAATTTTACAAAACCTTATGGTAAACAATATATTTTATGAAAAAATAGTTTTCATTTGTAACTGTCAAGAATAAAGTCTTAGATGTTTTTCAATATGAGCATGTAACATATAACTGCGTACATATGTCTTTCATGAGCGAAATCCCATTTGGTTGTAGAGTTTTACCATTTGATTTGTTTATGCTTCTCGCAACCACAGGGTGAATCCGAAATTCGATCATTATTTATAATCTCTTCAGGTAAAAATAGGTAAAAGAAACAATATTGCGTTTATATTATACATGAATTCGTGATTGTAATTATCAAATATTTTTTTAAATAGTGGTTGCAGCTTGAATTTGAAATATTAAAACTTGAACTTCTTTCCACAAAAATTAATAAATATTTTTGTACTATGTAACGCACCCTAGTAAACCAATTTTTGCTTTCTATCCACTTACCCGTTTGCACTTCTCTGACTTTAATCATGCTATCTAAGGGTGTAAGAAATGGACGTACTAACGGAAGTCACAGAATACGTGTCTATTCACAGTTGGCGTTACTTTCTCATTGCAAGGTTTTAATTTTATTTTAATATTCGTAGATCATAAGATAAAATGTGTTCCTTATCATACTTTGTTTTTTTTTTATTACTGAATTAATTTTCTTTAGTAAATGGATGCTGTGTTCATAGTTAAATTAATTTGAATTTATTACGCTGATTTTTCCCGCTGGTTTGTAAATTCAGTCTGTCAAAATAGTTGATCCAAAATTTAAAAGAAAAAAAAACCGAAAATGTAATACCTGAAAATGAACACCACGATATTCATTGTCGTCATTTTTGTTGCCATTTGTACGACGTTTCGGATGTTGTACGCTCAAGCCTTTTTCAGGTGCTAGGAATATCAAACGGAACCCTTTATTATAACCACTGTGGTATATGAACTTTATTCCTTGCCTAATTCCACTTCTGGAAGTCATAGTTTATCTCCCTGTAACCATGTTAGTTATTTGTTTACCAACGCTGTAGCAAGGTATTGAACTCGCAACTCTTTGGTCAAGCCACAGGGACTAACCAATGTCTATATCTTAAGGACAAGAGCAACTGAATTTTTGGTCACTGGACCTAATGTCCAGTAACAATTTTTTACCAGAGTTCATATCGCAGTTTTTTTTATTTTTTTGTTGTCCGAATGTTGTAAATAATGTAATTACTACGTCGTCTCAGCAATATAGACACATACGAGTGTTAATAAATGATAAAAATCACTCACACACATTTTATTATGGACCAATATCTAAAGGAAATTATCAACAACTTGCAAATTATTAAAGACTGAAAGGTAATATTTAGAGAGTAACTCAATGTTTTGCAAATAACCATATTTTTCTGAGAGAAGTCTTACTAGTAAACCCATATTTGGGAGAGAAGTGTTTACTTCATATATTTTCCAAGATTATTTGTTTTTAAGGAAATTAATAAACTTTAAGAAAACTGAGTGCATGGTCATCAGCAAAAGATACAACCCAAAATGCCAAATACAGGTGGGGGATAACAGAATCAAACAAGTCCAAGAATTTAAGTACCTAGGAAGTGTTCTAACAGGAGATGGAAAGTGCGACACGGAGATCCGAAGGCGAATTGGCATGGCAAAGGACGCGTTCCAGAAGCTGAGCAAAATACTAACACACAGGAAGATCTCAATAGAAACAAAGAAAAGAGTGCTAGACTGCTACGTGATGTCAGTTCTTCAGTACGGCTGTGAATGCTGGACAATATCATCGAAAATGAGGACAAAACTGGAAGCGGCCGAAATGTGGTTCTACAGAAGGATGCTACGTATATCGTGGACTGAGCATACAAGCAACGACGAAGTGTTAGAAAGAATGGCAACAAAAAGGAAATTGATGCTGAGCATCAGGAAGAGACAACTGAAGTTCCTGGGACACGCAATGAGGAAGGAGAGCCTGGAGGAGCTGATACTGACTGGACAGATAGAAGGAAGGAGAGACAGAGGAAGGCAGCGGATAACATATCTGCAGAGTCTGATCAGGTGGATGACGGAACGGGGGTTGCCAGGAGCAACAGGAGCAAACATACTAAGAGCCACAAGGGATAGAGAGACGTGGAGATCCATGATCGCCTACGTCCTGAAGGGACAGGGCACATAGAAGAAGAAGAAGAATGAAATACAAAGAGAATAGTAATTCAGTTGTCAGATTAAAATGTCCGTGAAATTAACGATTACGTTATTATGCTTAGCTTTGATTAAGTACGGGAAACGGTTCTCAATAGGATTAAAAAGGAATTTTATAAGGCGTAAATGAGCATAAGTTTTTTTTGTGTGAGTTATATTTGTAACATTCGAGGTAAGAACATTTTCAGAGTAGTGTATACATAAATTCATTAATATTATCCTCAATCAGCGGATGTCAGATGCGGGAGGCAATTCCCGTTTCTGATCCTTATGACAAAGGAAAGACGTCATATATGATCCCTTTCAAGTGTAATGTCCAACATCGAACGCTAATGAAATTCAGCATGTTCGGCTGATCTAGTATGAAATGACCTAAGATCAATTCCCTCTGGTTTTCTAAGAGAAAGGATCTAAAGAACTGCTTCAAGGTTTTTACTAGTATCGACTCAATAATTAAGATTTTCTAAGAGCGATGATAAACGGGGATGTGACAAGAAGAATATAAGTATAATGTAAGACAAAATGATATTTTGTAATATTTGAGGTCTTTTAATTATTTTGTCTAGTATCTGTAAAATGGAAAATGGCAGTAATATGACTGGATACAGATAGAAAATAAAATACAGTAAATATACAAAATATAATGGGGTGTAAGACAAGGATGTATCTCCTCACCAGATTTATTCAATATATTGTGATGGGATTTTAAGAGGGTTAGTAGCCCTACACAAAATTAATATATAATCGGTCATAATTTTGATAACATCTGATATGCAGATGACACATTGATGGTACCAGAATTTACTGATGAAGAAAGTGAGATGAATTTTCGAAACATCAGTTTTAAGATGGAAGTTATAGTTACTAACAGAAGGAATAGATAATTTGAAAATTACAAATTTGACATACTTAAGCCACGCATGTACATAAATTAAATATCGGGAAATGTTTTAAAAGAGGTTCGATAATGAAACCCCAAATTACGAATGTGCATTGAAATAGAAAACTATGTCTTCCTAAAGCTAAGTATTAAGAAATATAAGGAATTCATTAGAAAAGAAAAAAAAAGTCCTGAAAGGCTACGTACTATCTGTCATTCTCTATGTCTGGGAAAACTGGTAAATTTCATTATAGATGAAGAATAAACCGGAAGTTGAAATATAGTCGTACAGAAGAATGCTGATAATGCTTTGAACGAAACATTGAAATGACAATGATGTTTTTGGAAAAAAATGAATAATCAATGAACACATATCATATTTACATTGTTCTGACTATTCTCCTCATCTAAACTGCCTTTTTACGACGTTTTTCCCATTGTACGTTCTGGCTTTATTTAGGAGCTAGGAATTTCAACCGATACTTACTAGTAATCGTAATAAAGGGTTCAGATCATATGTTTGGATCATACATCGACCGAAATAAAGTAAAAATAGCAGTAAAGATGCAGACAATAAACTGAAAAATATAAACAGCGTAAATACTACCTCATATCAGAAGTATAGACAAAGAATATTTATATTTAACATCAAAAATAAAAAATTGATATTTGTAGATAACATAATTTTGAAAGAGTCATTGAGGAATTAAAGAATAAAATGAAGGCAAGAGTGAGAGTGAAGCAAACGGATGAACTACCTATCGAGTGACCCAACCGGGCTTAAGATTAAACAAAACAAAAAAAGAAAAAATTATTAAATGCTACAAAGGGCATCATTTTGAGGATAAAACATACTGATATGACACGGCCCATAGAAGAGGTTTCAACAATTTGTGACATTTACTTGGGAATGTTGTCCCACTGTAGGTCGCCATTATTTTCTACGGTACACTGGTTGCAAAACAAGGCTATAGAATCCGATCTGTCGTGCTATATAATTCAGAGCTAGAGAGAAGATACATTTTAATAACTTTCACAACGGTATTTTCTTCTTATTGATATCCCAGTCCCTGTGGATTTTAATGCATATTTGATGAACTTACAAAAGATATCAAAATAATGTTTGTTATATGAGAACAATAATTCCTGCTGTAGTTAGAATTTTTCGAATTAATTGGAAAAGTTTTCGATGGATTCATCGAAACGATATTTAGTAGCCAATGCGTTAAAAGAATGTAAAAAATTGTATTTAAAAGTAAAAATCACACATTACAAAAAGTATTATCTATGTAAATGCGTGTATTGTCAGTATTTTTGGTTTTGTATGTTTTATACAAAAATGATCAGTGACAGGGAAGACAATGCATAAAGTACCTATGATATCACGAAGACATTTCTGAATTTATCTCTGTGAAATACGCGGAAGAAAATGTGCATAATCCAGAAACTCAAAGAAAATAATATTTTGTCTGTTCACTAATTTTTGACAATAGTTCGCTGCACAAAAATTCAAATTTGATAGGATTAAAAAGCGCCAGGAAATGGGGGAAATAGAAGAAATATTTATTGAAGATTCTCTAGTTTCTGTGCGAGTCGTTTGAGGCTAACTCGTAAATAATGAAGAGACACTCCTAAAGTAAATAAAACAAAATCGGGAAAAAGGAAGAATATAAAGCATAAATTGAAAGAGAAGTTTAAATTAAGAGTGGCATCGGATCTTTATGGAGCATTCGTTTGAGATACCTAAGACATTAAGGAAAATAATTCATGGGATAGGTTACGAGTATCGCCATCATAATCTGCCGTCTCCTCTGCATTGATGCTAATGTAAAATTGATGAAATTGTAGTTAAACGGAAAAAGTACCGACACAAAACACAGAGGTGATCGACAACAAAGAGTTTTATGGGTTTTCAAAATTTAAATGGAACGCAGACTTGAAACTGCCAAATCAGACATCACTGACGTTCAAAACAAAATTCCTTCCCGTTGTTTTGGCAGTTCATGGTGACTATAATACCAGGGCCAAGAGAATTGAAAATATTAAAATGGACACTGACCACCAGATTGATGGCAGAATATAGGGCATTTTGTCTTAGTTGTCAGGGTCAGAAACGTCGTATTTAAAGAACTACAATGAGAAAAATCAAAATAATGCCTTGTTATTCCATCGATTAATAATTTTGTCTTTGCAAATACTCAGTGAAATTCAGGTGACGTTGTACGACTTGATGCAGAGAACACGGCATGCAAGATGATTACTTGGAAAGATAAAACATTACGGAATAATAATAATAATAATGATAATAATAATAATAATAATAATAATAATAATAATAATAATAATAATAATAATAAAGAACCTAGCAAGGAAGTACATTGGATTACGCAGGAGATAGAACGAATGAAGAATAAACCCGAACAGACATGGTCTGGAATTACAGAAGATGATGTTAAATTTGCACTAAAAAAAGCACACAATTGGAAAACTCCAGGTATGGATAAAATTCCTAACTTTTGGCTATATTATTTAAATGCAGCACATAAAAAAATAGCCAAAGAACTCCAAGAAATGGTTGACGATCCCACTAAAATTCCTGCATGGATGACAAAAGAAATTACATTTCTTCTACCCAAGAATGGTGACACAAACAACCCGAAAAACTACAGACCAATTACATGTCTTCCGACAACATATAAACTACTAACATCTATTTTAACAAAACAAACATATTTATTCTTAGAAAGAAATGACATGATACCGCTTGAAAAAAAGGGTGCAAACGTGGCTGTTATGGCTGTAAAGACCAATTGCTAATTAACAAAATGATCCTGGAAAACTGCTACAAGACAAAGAAAAATATTAGTACTGCCTGGATAGACTACCGAAAGGCATTCGATAGTGTGCCACATGAATGGATTTTAAAGACTTTAAATATATACAAGATATCGCCCGTCATCATCAATTTCATCAAACAGTGCATGTCTATATGGAAAACAACCCTTTACCTCAATCATATAAATGGAACCTATAAGTCTGATGAAATAAACATCAAAAGAGGTATATTTCAAGGTGATTCTTTATCTCCCTTACTATTCTGCATATCATTAATAGCACTAACCAGTCAACTTAATAAGACAGAATGTGGTTATAACATAGGCCAAAAGAAAATAAGCCATCTATTTTACATGGATGACTTAAAGTTATATGCTAAGAATGATAATGAGCTGGAAGGTGTTCTGCAAACTGTAAAATGCTTCAGCGAAGACATTGGAATGAAATTTAATTTGAATAAATGTGCTAAAGCTACAGTTTTACGTGGATCAATACAAGAAACATCCTCAATTAGCCTAGACCCTGCTGTAACAATAAAAGAATTGAAACCAGAAGAAGCTTATAAATACCTAGGTGTAAATGAGAGCGAAAACATTCACCATAAAAAAATGAAAGAAATAGTGCGTAAAGAGTACTATAGAAGGCTACGAATGATATTAAAAACTGAATTAAATTCACAGAATAGAGTTATGGCCATTAATAGCCTTGCAATCCCAGTTGTCCAATATAGCTTCAACATCTTAAACTGGACTCTAAACGACATCAGGCGAATGGATGCTAAAACAAGAAAGCTTCTTTCTAAGCATAGGATGCATCACCCAAATGCTGATGTAGACCGTCTATACATACCCCGTAAAGAAGGTGGAAGGGGTCTTATTCAGCTGGAATTGTCATACAAGACAACAACTATTGGCTTACTAACATACATAGAAACAACAAAGGATTGGATGATACAATTAGTAAGGCAACATGAAGAAAGAAAGAAAAAATATTCAATAATAAAAGAAGGCAGTAAATACAAACAAGAATTACAGTTAGTAGATTCTGTAGAAAAGCAAAACAGTAGCCAAGAACCAACTATTGCGGCAAAAAATATGAAAATGAAAGCCAAAGATAAAGCTCTTGAAAAGATGAAACAGCGCTGGCAAGACAAACCTCTGCATGGCCAATATCCAGTACGTGCCAATAAATCCAATGTTGACAAAGTTAATACTCATCGATGGTTATGTGCATCTGGATTAAAGTCTGAAACTGAAGGATTTATACTTGCAGCACAAGACCAAAGTCTTTTCACGAGAAACTTTCAGGCAAATATTATGCATAATAATATGGATCCAAAATGCAGGTTTTGTGATAAACACCAAGAAACAATAGACCACCTAATCTCAGGCTGTTCTGTGCTTGCCCCAAACGAATATAAAAATCGCCACGATAGAGTTGGACAATATTTACATTGGGCAAGTGCAAACATTATGGAAAAGCTGTAAACAAACACTGGTATGAACATCATCCAGCACCGGTTACAGAAATAGAAGATGTAACCATTCTATGGGATTACACCATCTACACAGACAGAAAAATTGAAGCAAACAGGCCAGACATTATTGTTAAAAACCAGAAGGAGAAAACTTGTCTATTAATTGATATGGCTTGTCCAGCGGATTGTAACATAGCAACCAAGTAATTTGAAAAACTGTCAAAATATAAAGACCTGGAAATTGAAATAGAAAAAATGTGGAAATTGAAAACAAGAGTTGTGCCAGTGATAGTAGGTGCACTTGGAATGATAAAAAATGGAACAAAACAACACATTGAAAGAATCCCTGGAAACCCCAGCTTAAGAGATATACAAAAAATTGTCTTATTAAGTACAGCCCACACACTAAGGAAAACTTTATCTATGTAATGCTGGGGATGATAGAAAAACATGAAATGGAGCCATAACAACACGCCACTACCTGCCTTAGGTCTCCCCGCAGACTTGCTTGGTAGTGAGACCAAAGCAGAAATCGAAATATGATGAAAAATGACATAATAATAATAATAATAATATATGCATCAGCAACAGCAAATATATGCATCAGCAACAGCAGCAACAAAAAAATTGAATATCAAAATAAAAACAAAGCAGTCTAGCAGACGTGAAGATCCAACTTGGAAAAGAAAAATAGAAAAAGAAATCGAACAACTTAGAAGTGAACTATCAGTACTGGATGAACTGAGTAGAGGAATAAATGTAAGAACTAGGAAAAGAAGAAGAGCCGAAAGAAAATATAACATCAGGAATGAAAATGATGTCTTAACAAATAAAGAAAAAATAAAGCAAAAAATCCAACTGAAGGCTCAAAGAATAAGACGCTATGAAAAAAGAGCAAGATTTTACAGAGAAAACAAGATTTTCAGACTGATACAAAGAGATTTTACAGGGAAATAAGTAAAAAAAGAATTGAAGTGACAGTACCCCCCAGAATGGAAGAAGTCACACAGTTCTGGGAAAAGATATGGGCTTGCCCTAAAGAACTTAGCAAGGAAGTACATTGGATTACGTAAGAGATAGAACGAATGAAAAATAAACCCGAACAGACATGGTCTGGAATTACAGAAGATGATGTTAAATTTGCACTAAAAAAGCACCCAATTGGAAATTCCCAGGTATAGATAAAATTCCTAACTTTTCGCGATATTATTTAAATGCAGCACATAAAAAAACTAGCCAAAGAACTTCAAGAAATGGTTGACAATCCCACTAAAATTCCTGCATGGATGACCAAAGGAATTACATTTTTTCTACACAAGAATGGTGACACAAACAACCCGAAAAACTACAGACCAATTACATGTCTTCCGACAACATATAAACTATTAACATCTATTTTAACAAAACAGACATATTTAGTCTTAGAAAGAAATGACATGATACCGCTTGAAAAAAAAGGGTGCAAACGTGGCTGTTATGGTTGTAAAGACCAATTGCTAATTAACAAAGACGCTAGGAGAAAAGTTAAAGCTTCTACAGACAAAACAAGATTTTTCAAACTGATGCAAAGAAATGTTACAGGGAAATCGGTAAAAAACGAATTGAAGTGGCAGCTCCCCCACCCAAAAAATGGAAGAAGTTATACAGTTCTGAGAAAAATATGGGCTTGCCCAAAAGAACATAACAAGGAGTAGATAGGATTTCACAAGCGACAGAATGAATAAAAATTAACCAGAACAGACATGGGTTGGAATTACAGAAAAGGATGTTAAATTTGCACTAAAGAAAGCACACAATTGGAAATTCCCAGGTATAGATAAAATTCCTAACATTTGGCTATATTATTTAAATACAGCACATAAAAAAACTAGCCAAAGAACTTCAAGAAATGGTTGACGATCCCACTAAAATTTCTGCATGGATGGCCAAAGGAATTACATTTCGTCTACCCAAGAATAATGAAAAAACAACCCGAAAAACTACAAACCAAATACATGCATTCCGACAACATATAAACTATTAACATTTATTTTAACAAAACAGACATATTTAATTTTGGAAAGAAATTATTTGTTACCGCTTGAACAAAAAGGATGCAAACGTAGAAGTTACAGATGTAAAGACCAATTGCATATTAACAGAATGATTCTGGAAAACTGCTACCGTACAAAGAAAAATCTAAGTACTGCCTGGAAAGGTTATCATAAGGCATTCGATACTGTGACATGTTATTGGATTTTAAAGACATTAAATATATACAAGATATCACCCATCATCATGAATTTCATCAAAGAGTGCATGTCGATATGTAAAACAAACCTTTACCTCAATCATATAAATGGAACCTATACGTCTGGTGAAATAAACATCAAAAGAGTTATATAAACTGGATGATACAATTCTGTACTTGCTCCAAATGAATATAAAAATTGCCATGATAGAGTGGGGCAATATTTACATTGGACAATGTGCAAAAACTATTGAAAATCTGTAAAAAAAGCACTGGTATGAATATCAGCCAGCACCGGTTACAGAAATAGAATATGTCACCATTCTATGAGATTACAACATCTACACAGACAGAAAAATTGAAGCAAACAAGAAAAAGAAAGAAAGAACTTGTCTATTAATTGACATGTTTTGTCCAGCGGATTGTAACATAGCAGCCAAGGAATTTAAAAAACTGTTAAAATATAAAGACCTGGAAATTGAAATAGAAAAATGTGCAAATTGAAAACAAGAGTTGTCCCACTGATAGCAGGTGCACTTGGAATGATAAAAAATGGAACAAAACAACACAGTGAAAGAATCCCTGGAAAGCACAGCTTGAAATATATACAAAAATTTTTTTATTAAGTACAGCCAACACACTAAGGAGAACTTTGTCTATGTAACGCTATGGAACATGGGGAGGATAGAAAAAACATAAAATAGAACCATAACAACACACCACAACCTGCCTTAGTTCTTCCCGCAGATTGGTTGACAGTCCGACCATAGAAGAAATCGAAAAATGATGAAAACTGACATAAAAATAAATCATGGTTAAACGCCTGCAAATTGTAAAGAAAGAATACAACAAAATGTGTTTTCTTATTGAAATGGCTTTCCCTGTAGATTGTAATATATCTTTGAAGATATTCAAAGACAATGCCAAAATCTTGAAGTCGCAATGCAAAACATGTAGAAAATTAAAGCATAATTAGTTCTAGTTGTAGTTACAACCTTTGGATTGATTGGAAAATGTTGTGATAGACTCACTAAAACGATCTCTTGTAGTTTATCTATTAAAGAAATAAAAAAATGTACTCACAAGCCCAGCATATAATATAGAAAGTGCTTTATCTCTTCCTCTTGTTATCTGTAATTATGAAATAAAAATTCTATATAATCTAGGAATTAACTCAAATAAAAAAATAAAACTGCACCCCCGCAAGATCGAATCAAAACTACTAAAACAATATGGAAAAATTCAGACCAAGCCAAATTTAAAATTTACTCTGAATGACCACACACAATGTTAGAAAGAAATATAAGACGCCGACCATGTGTCGCTCATCCACATGCCTTCGTCCTACCTCTCCTTCCAATTCTCTTTTCTTTGTCTTTACCCACACCCTTTAAAAAACAAAATTCACAAAAATATACAACAAAATTGCCATCATAAGTAGAGCCCACACGTATGAAAGAAGCTTGAGCATGTAACGTGAGAGATGTTATGAGTGTTAGAAAAGTAATTCTGTGAATGTAGCCTTAAAACCAAACAGCTACCAGACTTAGGTCTTGATACAGACTTGATAATAGAGTGGCCATTGAATAATAATAATAATAATAATAATAATAATAATAATAATAATAATAATAATAAGAATAATAATAATAATAATAATAATAATAAATGAAATTTAATTTGAATAAATTAGAATAAATGTGCTAAAGCTACAGTTTTACGTGGATCAATACAAGAAACATCCTCAATTAGCCTAGACCCTGCTGTAACAATAAAAGAATTGAAACCAGAAGAAGCTTATAAATACCTAGGGGTAAATGAGAGCGAAAACATTCACCATAAAAAAATGAAAGAAATAGTGCGTAAAGAGTACTATAGAAGGCTATGAATGATATTAAAAACTGAATTAAATTCACAGAACAGAGGTATGGCCATTAATAGCCTTGCAATCCCAGTTGTCCAATATAGCTTTAACATCTTAAACTGGACTCTAAACGACATCAGGCGAATGGATGCTAAAACAAGAAAGCTTCTTTCTAAGCATAAGATGCATCATCCAAAGGCTGATGTAGACCGTCTATACATACCCCGTAAAGAAGGTGGAAGAGGTCTTATTCAGCTGGAATTGTCATACAAGACAACAACTATTGGCTTACTAACATACATAGAAACAACAAAGGATTGGATGTTACAATTAGTAAGGCAAGATGAAGAAAGAAACAAAAAATATTCAATAATAAAAGAAGGCAGTAAATTCAAACAAGATTTACAGGTTAGTAGATTCTGTAGAAAAGCAGAACGGAAGCCAAGAGCCGACTATTGCGGCAAAGAATATGAAAATGAAAGCCAAATATAAAGCTCTTGAACAGATGAAACAGCGCTGGCAAGACAAACCTCTGCATGGCCAATATCCAGTACGTGCCAATAAATCCAATGTTGACAAAGTTAATACTCATCGATGGTTACGTGCATCTGGATTAAAGCCCGAAACTGAAGGCTTTATTCTTGCAGCACAAGACCAAAGTCTTTTCACGAGAAATTTTCAGGCAAATATTATGCATAATAATATGGATCCAAAATGCAGGTTTTGTGATAAACACCAAGAAACAATAGACCACCTAATCTCAGGCTGTTCTGTGCTTGCCCCAATGAATATAAAAATCGCCACGATAGAGTTGGGCAATATTTACATTGGGCAATATGCAAACATTATGGAAAAGCTGTAGGCAAACACTGGTATGAACATCACCCAGCACCGGTTACAGAAATAGAAGATGTAACCATTCTATGGGATTACACCATCTACACAGACAGAAAAATTGAAGCAAACAGGCCAGACATTATTGTTAAAAACCAGAAGGAGAAAACTTGTCTATTAATTGATATGGCTTGTCCAGCGGATTGTAACACAGCAATCAAGGAATTTGAAAAACTGTCAAAATATAAAGACCTGGAAATTGAAATAGAAAAAATGTGGAAATTGAAAACAAGAGTTGTGCCAGTGATAGTAGGTGCACTTGGAATGATAAAAAATGGAACAAAACAACACATTGAAATAATCCCTGGAAACCCCAGCTTAAGAGATATACAAAAAATTGTCTTATTAAGTACAGCCCACACACTAAGGAAAACTTTATCTATGTAATGCTGGAGATGATAGGGAAGATAGAAAAACATGAAATGGAGCCATAACAACACGCCACTACCTGCCTTAGGTCTCCCCGCAGACTTGCTTGGTAGTGAGACCAAAGCAGAAATCGAAATATGATGAAAAATGACATAATAATAATCTCCTGGTTCAGTCCAATTCTGTTTTACTCATGAGAGCATCCCTAATATACACCCACGATTTAATTAAAATGAATTGCAGCTTTCATACTAATTTTTTGCGTACGATAATTGCAATATACTTTTATTGATAACAAGTAAAGTGTTGGTAGTTAATAAGAAAATGTTATTTGTAGAATAGGTAATATCTATGTAGGACAAATTCATGTTGAAGTTTCTGATAAGAGAAAACAAATTCATATAAGTTACCTGAATATTTTCTTTAAAATGTTGGCAAAACAAGTAGAATAAAAAATAAATTCATAAACAAGCAATCATTACTGAGAACCCTGTTAGCCATTGTCTGAAAGCGAGAATGTCTTTACTCTTTTAAGTACTAAGTCTTTTCCCGATATGGTCGATGGTAGCACTCCACATCATCCTATCCATTATAGAGGTTACTATATGGAAATAACAACAATATAATGTATACTATATTTAGACAATAACTTATCCCGTGATTGCAAACATGAAAAATCCTGATGAATTTGTTTAAAGGCAATCTAAATTTTCATTTATCGGCTTCTCGAAATATATTGATGATTTTTTTTTCGGATACACTTAAAGTTTCACATTTTAGACATTTTCCAAACAAAAGCCTTTGTATGCGGATTAAAAACAGAGTAAATAGAGCAACCCTTTTGAATTGATTCAGATCTTAATGGAAATCGATTTCAGCCTCGAGATTCATCTTATATAGTAACACTCATGGTTGTGTGTTAGTGTGTATTTGTGTGTGCGCGCGTTTTTGCCTGTTAGCGTGAGAGTCTATATATCTATATATGTGTTCCGATATATATATATATATATATATATATATATATATATATATATATATATATATATGCTATTCACATACTCCCTGTCATCAGCGGAAACCAGATGCATGTAATGCATATTTTCCTTTCTAACTTGCAATGTTAATATAAATTGAAGCGTGTAAACCTCGCCAGGAGGATAGGCGTGACCTTCACTGACTAAAAGGAAGCTCCTTCATCATATTACCACATTTATTCTTTCAAAATATACGAATAACACGTTAAAACCTTTTCAGAGAAACAAGTGAATTTGAGGAATATATATCGCGTAGAGTAAAATTATATTTAAACAATGCAATAGGCCATTTTTAGAATTTTAATGAATGATTTCACGTGAAATTTAGAATTAATTTTGCATTGTATGTTTACAGACAGTGCCAGGATGTAGAAAATAAAATATTATCTAACCTACTTGATAATGTTCAGAGCTGGATAATGACTAAAAGAGCCAAATGTTCACACAAAATAGACAATTATACAAAATTCTGATTCCGATGTATAAAAATTGAATATAAATACATGGAACAGAATGTACTGACCGATCAATGAATGAAAATCGTCAAACGAAATCTCGACAGCTAAACACAACTTATAACACATATGTATATTTACAGTTTTTCTATCATATATATATATATATATATATATATATATATATATATATATATATATATATGTATGTGTGTGTGTGTATGGATAGATACATAGATACATAGATAGATAGATAGAAACCGACTGAGCTAGATAGATAGATAGATAGATACATAGATAGATAGATAGAAACCGACTGAGCTAGGTAGATAGATAGATAGATAGATAGATAGATAGATAGATAGATAGATAGATAGATAGATAGATAGATAGATAGATAGATAGATAGGGTGTAGTAAAATAGTTTGTAAATTTTGTCGGCGGGTTCCTGACAAATTAACAAAGAGAAAAGTCCTCATAAATATATGTATGCAACTCCTTCTGTTTTGTGTTATTAACTTTGAATTTTAAGAAAGACGGTGTTAATTCTAAAATTCAGAACACAATCTAAAATTCTTTTCCAATATTTGAAGGCGGGTTTCTGACAAGAAAATAAGGTAAATTGTCTATATATACAAGGAACCATCGTTGTACCTCAATACAGAATCTCATAAGAAATTTTCAAATTGTCAACACACGAATACACCCGTCAGATCATTGGTTAGCTGACCATTCCAAATACTCTAAAAAGGTTTCGAATGGATCCACAGTCGCTAATGACACGTTGATGAAGTGTCATTTTATTATAAATATCTGCTTAATAAAACAATTTTACTAGTGTCCCCATAGATAAAAATCATTAGAATTGATCTCGAAGGATTGTAAAGACCATTAAACCGGTTTTATTTAGCTATTCCTCTTTCATGGTTGATATCAGCTATTTCCTGTGACTAAAATTTACTTGACCTCTATCGTGGATGAACCACATGCGTTGTCATTTTAACATGAGTACATCCTCTAGAAAGTCTAGAAATCTGTTTGAAATGAATTCACTATAGATGGATCTTCTAAAACGTGCGGAGTGAAGATATGAACCTACGAAACAGACACCTAAAATTTCAGCCTAAATCGTAATCAGATGCTGGTGTCTAGACTGCATAATTCTTGGAGATTCCGAATCTGCCCACAAAGGTTGGATGGGCATATTTATTTCATCTCTTTCAATTATTGTCTCATGCGTACGACTGCATGGACAATTATTGGATTGGCCATTTGGGCAATAAAATATCAGCAAATGTACTGCCGTGGTGATTAATCAAAGGGCAAAATGTCATGCACACTTTGACAAGAAACTGCCCTAGAAGTATCCTCCATGCAGCATTATGGAGTGTGTGACATGCCAGTTTAACTTGAGCTTTGCTGATACATACATCGTCTCCAAGCGCCGACAGAATGTTCTCTTAGTAATCGGTCTTGTTCAATTAATAATTTCTGGTGTCACAGATATTGCCTCAGCAAATGCGAAGATAACAGCAGGAAGAATTGGATGACTTGGCAGACTTCGTTCTGGAAACATCAACTGATAGAGACATATAGTCTTGTCGCCACTACTATCCGCTCGGACGTATTTAGAAGTCATATATGCCTACTCAGGATATGGATACACAGGTATTGTTAAAGATAAGACTTCTTGGTTAAGCCACTGGCATCACAACACCGTTTACAGTAAACTTTATTTAAATTCGACAAAAGAATTAAGTATTTGGAGGGGTATGTTTATATAGACTTCTCATATTCTTTTACTGTCAGAATCAGTTATAGAAATTGTAAAAGTAAATACGTACGTATGAATGTATATATCTATGTATGTATGTATGTATGTGTGTGTGTGTTTGCGTGCGTTTGAAATAAAAATGTGTCAGTAACGAACAGTTTAAGTACTAAAGAAAGTGAAGCAGAAATGTTTGAGGGGATTATATCAACAAAAAGAGAGAATCTAACACAAGAAAAATATGAAAATAAGAACGACGGAAAGATAAAAAGGGAAGCACATATCTAATCAATAAGTAAATAGTCAGTGCTAAGGCTATGCTAATAGAGACAAAATAATTTCACAGATTTAACAATTAAAGAGACACAGCATATACCGAATACTAATGAGCACAAACAAAATTTGTTTATATATATACATGCACACACACATATATATATATATATATATATATATATATATATAGATATAGATATATAGATATAGATATATATGCATGTATTTATATATATATATATATATATATATATATATATATATAAATAGAGGTATAACTTAAATATATATGTAAAAGGGAATTTTTATTTCAGCCTAACATGTTTTCATTTTGTCTTCAGTAATCTACTTATATATATATATATATATATATATATATACAGATTGAATTTATTTGTTTGAACATTATTTTTAATGGATAATCGTATTTAAGTAGTTACCCCTCTTTTAATTAAACGGAATATATATAACATATATTTCTACCGGCTTTATTATTTACGAGAAATCTTTGTTAAAATGTTCTGTGTCATTCAGGACAATTCGAACCTGTTGCCGGTAACACCAAAATGGAAGCTATCAATTCATATGTAGCGTCTTAGACCGAATGACCACAAATGATTCCAAAGGTCAAATCGAAGATAAATCAAACTAAATATATACATATATCTATATATATATATATATATGTAGAGAGAGAGAGAGAGATGAAATGAGAGAGAAAAAAGAGATAGAAAAAGGGAGAGACAAAAAATCAAATAGAATGAGTGAGAGAGAAAGTAAGAGATAGAAAGACAGATATATAAAAAGTTACGACTATATTGTAAAATCGTAATATTTTCATACCTAACAACGTAATCTTGTTAGGAAATTGTGATACTACGTATTAAAATTAATAAAAGTTTATGATACATTACAGTAACATATACATAGAGTGAAATTGAATTTCTTACTTTAATATGAGTATTAAAATAAATTGTTTTCATTTAAGTCCATTGTTAAACATCCCGGAGAAATATTAATACAGACTACAGAAAACAATGATATATTATTATCTCTCTTTATATAGAATTCAACATAAAACCATTTCCCAGATTACGAGAATCAATGTCTATGCAACACCCCTCTCAACTAAAATCACCTTTTCTTGCCAAAATTTTCAATTGGTTTTCTTCTTGGTGAACACCTTAAATCTCGCGATATATTAATGGTATTCTCATCAGATCTCAAGAGACCTGCCAGTCAGCTCAATGAGGACATACAATTAAGCCAGGTCGATTAAAGAATCAACTGAATTCAACACAATTGCTAAATGGATTGGTGAATGTTGCATGAATTCTATCATGTAATACTTTCCTAACCGTTAGGCTGGGGACATGGGGTGAGCAAAGGGATGTGTTGGTGTGTGACGTCGAAGCAAATGTAAGCCAGCTAAATTTGATTCTGCCACAGAGAAGACTGACAGGAGCTATCCGCGGCTCTTAAATCCTATTCAAGATCGATCTTTGACTAATTCCGTAGAGATCTCTTCCGATTGTCCAAATACGTTTAATTCGTTTGATCTGCAAGAAATCTCTAGCCACAAATAACTCTACCGTAGTATAAATCTTACTTTATCTGCATATATGTAATCCGCAAATATCTGTTCAGATTTATACTAAGCTAATTTCGAAGGCCATAGACATCAAGAAAATAATACAACGCTTTTGAATGCTAAATTTTAATCAACAGCCAAAATTATTCGAAAACAGAAATAGTTCTATTTTATTAAGACCTTCTTTAACAATTATGTTGCATCAATTCCATAACTAAGAGGCTAAGGTATTTCCTACGTCCTTTTTATCTGATAAAAAATCAAACTGTATTAATTTTCTACGATTTACGCATTACAATTCAAACATGAATTGAGTACTCTTTACAGCGTATATAACACCATCTTTCCATCTTTCTCAGCGGTGTGTCGTAAGCTTTGGTAGAATCTCGGATTTCAAAGCGGCTAAGTTTCGATCCCGGCTGGAAACAATCAGATATGTAGTCAAACTAATTAGCTGTGATACTGCTAACCAGGCTTGTATATAGATTATATATGTTTTTTTTTTCAAAATTCATGTCAGCTAAAATTTCTACGCGGAAACATATCCATAGCTTACTTCTCAGTCAACCACCCCTTCCTCATTTCCTTCCGTTCACCGTACCACTTCTATCCCTCTGACATGGTTAAACTTAACTTTTAAACTCTTGACTATGGGGGAGGGTTATGTCTTCTAATATGAGACAGTTATCTATCTGCTTTCCCTTCTTAATTGCTTACATACAAAACTTGTTAATCGCAACCCATTTTATTTTCCTATGCGTGAATGATTCTTTGAACTTCAGCCGGTATAAAATCTTTTAACATATTTGAATTTGAGTAAATAAAATTTTCGTTTCACCATTGCTAACTAAGCGAGGATATCCACGTAGAAATGGCTATTCAACGGATTTGAATATCGAAATTCTTGTTTTATTATATTTCTTTATAATTCTTGTTTTATATATATATATATATATATATATATATATATATATATATATTATTAAATATAAGAGACAATGAATGTCTATTATGTTTAATCATGAGCCGTTCTAAACGTCGTATTTTTGCTTTAATTTCAGTTGAAAATAAAGACAAAAATTCTCCAACATTTGGATAATTATTTATTGGTTTTCTTCTAAGCTTTCGGCTCACATGAGCCATCTTCAGAGAGGTAGTTTAAACTGAAATATTATAAAATCCACCATCACCGACGATTTTATTTATTGTTGACATAAAACTCCGCTTGGCAACGGCAATAGTTACCAAAAATAATAAACGCAGTTCTTAAGTTTGCGATGCGGTTTTATGACGTCACACCGCGGGATAGCGCGAAATGACAACAAAACCATCTAGTCAAATGCAATGTAATATGTTATTTGTGCTTAAGAGAATGCAAAGAATTCAACTGGAATTTGAACTCGGCTCCCCAATTTCTCGTTCCGAGCCAATATCTACTGCAACACAATGAACATAGTGTTATCATCCGGAAAGAAATTGTCCAGCCCCAGCTGCAAACCGAGTTTCAATTGTGCTTTAAAACGTTTGATTTTCTAAACCTCTACTTGTTCTGAATTCAACATTGACTCCTTCATTTTGGTGAGAGAATGACTTTTCAAGCATAGCAGAAAGAAAATGTGCAAACATAAGAGGAACAAGAATAAAATTTTGCTTGTAACATGGGAGAAAAACAGGTATCTGATTGATCACATCTGAATCTTAGAAATGATGTCATTCTTTCGGGAAACGTAATAATAATGCGGAGCCTTTTTTCTGGAACACTTAGTTTTGACAAAACTTTCCAAAGAGCAGTTCGATATACAGCATTGAACACTTTTTTGTAAAAATCTTCACAAACATCAGATAGATCTTTGTTTTCGGGTTTTCACCTGAGCCTGCCGGAAGCAACATATCAGAGCTACTAACGGATCCTCAAACGTATCAAAACCACACTGGGTCCCTGGCAGTGTCGATATTGAGATAAATTAATTAATTTTATTCAAGATGATACAAGCAATGATTTTGCCAGCAACCGAAAGAAGAAATATTCCTTTATGGTTGTCACGCTCACAACAGTCTCTTTTGTGCTGATACAAATGTACAACTGAAGCATCCTTGTACTGCTGTAATACTTCTACCTTTTTCCACACAAGTTTAAACTATTCACACAGCTTTCGTGTCAAAATATTGTTTCCCCCTTTTCTATATTTCCAGCTAGAATTCCATATTTTCCGAGAGGTTTTTCATTCGAAAGCTGTTTGATGATATGTTTGGGATGAAGTTTTCGCAGAAAGGTTGTTTAGAACATATCTTTTGAGTATTATTGTCTGTTACTTCAGCATCAACAAATGAATATTGATTCATGATCCTGGAGAAGTGTTCTGCCTGGCGTTTTATAATGTGGATTTAGTCTGTCAAAAGAATATTATCTGAAGAAAAGATCGATGATAGATGGTTTGAAGTGAAACCAAAAGCAAACATAATAATTTGGTAAGATGATTTGCAGTCACACTTGTCAGCAGTCTCCTAGAAAGTTTTTCCCTTTGATGTTCACCAGCTCTTATTCATCTTCCTAAATGTTGCTTGAGATTTTCTCTTGGCTGATTTAAATACCCGTTTCTTCGATAGACATTCTTTGTCTGCCATCCAAACCTGATGTTATTTATGCATTTTGGTTGGGAGAGAATTAATTTCAGTGTCAGTTGTATTAACACAATCTTGATGTTTGTTCGAACATATCCATAGACTTTCTGTTGCTGTTTCATACCAAATGTTTTATAAGGCAGACCCTGCCGATTCCAATTTATTACATACATCAAGAGAAAAAAGATTTGATTCACACAGTGTTTGGAAAACTGTTTCCTTGTCTTTAAACCTTCTTGCATCTGCCTTCTTTTGTATTGCTTCTCAATTCTTTCTAACAACCGTCTTCAAATGAATTGTGCTTTTTGAACAAAAATCTTGTGATCTGACCAAAATGGACCGATTGCTAGTGATTGTAAAAAATACCAGGTTGGGAAACTGGCTCGGGATATCCTTCTCTCAATGAGGGTGAATGGGCCTCTCGTAAGCCGTGATAGCCAACCCATTTAGTGATGGTGTCACGATAAAAACACCCTTGGTAGCTCTAGCGAAGTATCAAGTATTCAGCTACTGACAAGATTTGGATCTCGATTGAGGCCGCAGAATGATTATGATGAGTGATCGCATCAAGTTTATGTCAAGACGATCACAACTACGAACAATGGTGTAGTTGATGAGATGGTCGTGTCCTGATCTAGGAAGTCGCCATGTGGTTTTGAAACTAATTAACATTTAGATGATTCTGTTGGTGATTACAAGATTGGATTCACTGCAAAGAGAGAGTATTATAGCCAGTTAGAGTTTGATTTACCGACGTCAAGTTTTCCAATGCCTTTACATATAGTATAGTGTATCACATTCAACCTGGCTGTTGAAATCCACTATTACATAAAGTTTGTCACGAAATGACGCCCGCATTGGAAGATCACAAATTGTGCAGTAAAAGTATAGTTTACCTCCTCAGTGGAGCTCATTGTATAAGTATAGCAGCATGCTTATACCTAGAGATAGGTAAGCGAAGATATATTAGGCTGTTAGAAATCCCAGCTAGAAATTATTTGAGTTATGACACATGAACATTTCTGATAGCATGTTCTACGCTAGATTCTCTTTTAGCAACTTCTTTGAACTGTTCTCTATGTTTGGTTTCTTATAGAGCAAGAATAATGCTGTTTTTCTGAAGCCCGCCTTAGAAGTTCAGAAAGTTGCAGAAAAGGATTATTTTACCTTCTTAGTGGAATTTATGGTAGGAGCATAACTAAATAAATCGGCATGCTTATTCTTACTGATAGTTAAGCGAGAAATATATAGCCCGACAGAATATATATAGCCCGACAGAAATATAAGCTGAAAGAGATTCCAGTCGTGACAATGTAACCGTTTCTTATAGCAAATCCTACGCAGTTTCTCTTTTTGCAGTCGAATATTTACTTCCATAGAGAGGAACATATATTACAAAACAATCCAATAGGGTTTTCCTGTCCTTCAGTACTTTGGTTAGTTTATCAATTGTATCTTTGCTTAAGAAAATGCGACTTTGGAAGTCAACATCGCACTTTCTATCCTCTGTCATTATGTGTCCCAGGTATTTGAATTTCTTTACTTTTTTATTTTAGTTTCTCTGACCTATTTACTGTTAACCATACATTCAGTTTTCTTGAAGTTTTATAGTTACTCTTTTTTTCTCAGCTTTCTTTTTTTAAAACACATGTCGTTAGCTCGCTCTTTAAATAAACTCTAATATTTCAAAATTTGCAATAATTGTTTCGTCGAGTAATGAAAATATATATGTTTTCTATTATAATAAAGACTATTGCGTATATATTTGAGTTGAATATATGGATCAGAATTTGACAGGATGAATAGAACAAGTACAGAACAAGTAGGAAGAATGTGTTTTTAATCTAACATGTTTTGCTTTAACAGGCTTCTTCAGAAATTCATTAAACATCCATGATACAGTATGTTTATCGAGATATTGTTTCATTGGTCAGATTGATGTCACATGTGATAAAGCAATGGATGAATCTATATATATAAAAGTCAATCTGTGAGTGTGTATGTGACTGTTCCCTATGCAAGCCTACTTTTTTTAAGCTACGCTTTTAAACTTTCTAGGGACACATATTTACAGGGTAGCCAGGTCGACACATACATTTTGATTTTAAGTTCAGGAATTTTCTGTTTTGTACTTTTTTGCCAATAGAGCCGATTGCTTACATTTGCTCCGTAAAACATCTAAGATCTAAGATGGTTGCTAGATAGGTAAATTTATGTTTAAGGACCCGAAAGCTAATATCCCTTCAGATTTTTCCAAAATACTCTTATTTCCGTGCGCATGTATATGCTGAATACAAATCAACAATTAGATATTGAAGAAACCTATCTTTTTTATGTTAAGGCCTAGAAAAGTATCGGACTTTTTCTCGCTCTTTTTTTCTTACTGAGAGTCATTCGCTGCTGAACGATTTTAGGCGTAGGAAGAAAATTTGGGTTTATTTACTTCATTTACAGGAAAGTCTTTGTAGAAATTACTACGCAATTTTTTCGGTATTTAATTTAAGAAGGAAGTTGCGTGTGTTTGCGTGTATAAAAAGGTATTTGCGTGTATAAAAAGATATTTGCGTGTATAAAAAGTTATTTACGTGTATTTCCGTGGCAATTTATGCAAAGACATTTCTCTAATAGAAGCAAATCGTCCCAAATTTTTTTCCTAAGCCTAAAATTGTTCAGCAGCGAATGACTCACTAGACTGGTAAGACGAAAAGAGCAGAAAGAGCAGAAAAGTCCGATGTGTTTCTGGTGAATATAAAGTAGATTTTTTCAATATCTAATGGTTCATTTGAGTTCTGCATATATATTTGCACGGAAATAAAAGTATTTTAGAAAGAATGTCATAAAACGAAAATTTACTGCTAGATTTCTTCATAGAAATCAAAGCACACGTGTCAAACATGACTTAAAAAAAAGAAAATTGAGACTTTATATTTAACTTTATTCCGACATTTTAAAATGTTGAAGCAAAAGACATATTTTAAAAAAGTGTTTTTTCAAACAAAAATATAATATGTAAAAAAAAAGTGCCAATGGAAAATTTAATTATTTAAGTTCTTTTTTTTAAGATTTCATATTTCATGATTTAGAAAATAAAATTAAAAAAATAAAGCATTTTTCGCTAAATATTTCATGAAAAAAATCAACTGTCTGTAATTCGTGTGCCATTAATGTAACTTTTTCCTCGAAAATTAAATGTCTACATTTTTAAGTATTCGTCCAAATTTTCTGAATTTAATTTAGTCAATAATAAATGTAAATATTTTACCCCGTAATTTGAAAGAAAAACAAACGCAGGTTGTTTACAATGTCACACATATCATCAACTCTAGTTTACGCAAAACAAAAGAAAATAGATTGTTTTAATGGAATTTTTAACAATATTTAAACAACAAATTTTTATAGAATTATATTTTATACAACTGACTTTTAAAGTGAGGCGACGACTACAATCGCTCGAAAATGTCAACACGCTGAATTAATCTATAATGGGTATCTTATTTATTCTTTTTTCAGTTGTAGTAGGATTCCGTTATCGTCAGGTGTATTTGTATACCCTTGCAAGTTAACGGAATTTGGCCTTGTGGGAAGATAACCCACTATAATTCATAAAATGATTATAAAATCAAGAGAGGCAATTTGAGTATAAAATAACATTTATATATACACATTTCAATTAATGTTTTACAATTGAATCATTACTTGAAATAAAGGTCCAACGGAGGTTAGAATGATCATAGAAAATATAATGCTGAAATAGTTAAAAGGCTGAGGAGTGTGAAAGAGTCTTATAGGTAAGGGGATGTTCATTTTGAAGTTGCCGCTTCTAAGGTCAGTAAGTCAGTAAGTACTTTTGGGGAATGTCTTTGAAGAGGTCAGTTAGTACCTTTGAGGAATGTCTTTGAAGAGGTCAGTAAGTACTTGTAAGACGGTGGAGAAAGAAAGAGGCAAGCATAGTAGCCGATCTACTTAAGTCAAAGGAGAAACTAATCAGCTCGTCTCAGTCGGTCTGTCTGCCTGTCTAACGATGCTTTTTGTCTCGGCTTTTTATATCTACGTCTTGGATTAAACAGCTTGTTTTGGAATTTCATACTTGAATTTAATTCTGTTCTTCCCATTGTCTGGCAAATAAAATTCGCGTAGGCTCGCGAAATGGAAATTTGATATTTGATTAATTTTTAATTTTCAACCGGGACATCTGCGCGAATCCTCCTGCGTGGGGATGATTTTTATTAATTCGCTTTCTGGTCAGCATAGAGCCAACATCCGGTTCATCGCTTTTGCTCGGTCGGTATCACCACAAATCATCTAATTAAAAACGTTCTGTGTTGCACAGGTAACGCGCGCTATTATGATACTAATAAATAAAGAAGAAAAAACCCGTATCTGTTTAAGTGTATGTGTCTATGCTTAATAAAAATATTAGATGTTTATTATTAATGAAGAACTAAGTGTATATATATGCCGTTAAACATTAGTAAGTGTAAATGACAGTGAGGATAAACATTTTCGTTCAAAATAAGTAACACATATCGTACACAAGTGTCAAGTGATTGAACGAATTTTCTTTTCAATAAATGAGACAAACATTTATGAATGTATATGTTGAGAGAAATCATGTGTTAATGTGTGTGTTTATGTGTCAGTAAAGTTTATATGTGAAACGTTCTTTAAAAGTGTGAAGTGTTTGCTATTCTAAATAGAAAATTCAATTTTCTATTCTAAATAACGTGAGAGAATCACGTATAAATGTATGTGTATGAATGAATCATGTATGAATGTGTGTATATGAGTATGCATCGTAAATGAAATATATTTCCGTGTAAAATTCTAGTGAAAATACTTTATAATATATTATTATACTTTATAATACTAAGCGAACAGTACTTTTTTGTAAAATAATATGTTAACGGTTAGAATCATTCACTGAAATAATAAAATTATTATTATTATTATTATTATTTATGTATTAAAATATTTACAATAACATAATTAATAATATATAAATAAGAAATATATATATATATATATATATATATATATATATATATATAAAAATTACTATACAAACTAATTGAAATATTAAAATTAATCAGTATAAATGATAGGAAAAAAATTAAATATCAATCCAAGTAGTACCTTCAAGAAAGTTACCAGGAGTAACAGAAATATTTTTATGAATAGGAGGTTCTTGTCTAACAGGTGATTGAAACGAAAAACTATAATATAATGGGAGTTGTCTAAAGGACAGTGTTGCAAAGCACGGCAGTAGCTAGAATATTAGATAAGAATTAAATCATGTCAATATTAATATTGCTCATATATTGTAGGGAAAAGACTGAACAATGGAACAATTTGAATGCCTGAATACCATCAATATTATTAATGTTAGAATGCTTAAGCTGACTGACATGATGCGTATTAATTTGCAAATCCCCAAAATATTCGCAGATGGAGGAAGAGAGAGCACCGCTTCAATACTATCAAATATTTTATCTAATATAATGCCAGCCTGAAAAGAGGGGTAAATAAAGATAAAAGAGATAGCTTACTAAGTGTAATAAAGAAAATGCGAAAGCACATAAAAGAGTTGTCAGTGGAATTGCGTGACAATTCCCTTGCCATTGAAAGATTGTCTTTTATGTAAACACAAAGGACACACTTTATTTGGTAAAGAGGAAGGTAGCGAAGAACAGAGAAATTATTCAAAACAACAGAAGAAGGTTAAAGATTTTCACAAATTGCAAGGATATCTGGCGACGGTTCCTGACGAAAATATAATAGGCTTGAGAGATTGAAACGAAAACCACGAAAATGGACAAATAAATGTTGAGAAAAGGTGTTGATGTTTTCAGTTTTCAGCTGAAATTAGTTGCTCGTCTCACAAAAGATTTATAGTTTGTTAATAGCTTTTGTAAAAAATAACATGTTAAAGTTGACGCTTCTAAAACTAAGAGACAATTTTCCGGTCTCCCACCAGCATAGCTGATGCTAATTTCTAGAAAATTCACACAATGGGGTTTCCCACGTCAACATTCTTGGCTGAAGTAGAAGATCTACTCTGAAACCATTGATACGTTTACGGAAAAGCAGCTTACTTCAATGCATCGTTCTCGAAAGATTCTGTCTCTAGAATCCGTCTTTTATATCTATGATTGTACGGTTCGGCCATGCTTAGAATAATGCTGCCATATTTCGTTTGATGCTCCGGTTATTTATTTAGAGATAATTGACAAAATCCAAAGAATAATTAGCAAAGGAGAATCAGTATTTTGTTCTGGACTGGCGTCTCTATTTCGGTCATACTCTCTCCGTCGTAAAAATACTTCTGTGTGATTTTCCATAAATACACTTTAAACATTTCAGTGCAGTAACTGATTGGTAACAACGTTTCATCAATTTATTGTTTGATTGAATAGATGTAACCAGAAGTTATATTCTGTTTTTTTCTCGTATAGAACGCACGTCTGATTCCATGATTTCTAGCAAACTTTGTACATCAAAAATTTAAATGAAAAGTTAGTTATCTAATCTTTTTATTGATTACACTGCTTTCATTTTTAGCTTTTCATGTTGTATTATTCTAATTACTTCTAATCTAGTAATCTAGTAATACTTCTATTGACTTGCTTAAGAGTTATTCAATTTAAAGAAAAAATGTGAATGCAAAACGACAACAAACATAAATTTATTAAAATTAAACGCCTAATATTGCAATATGCACCTGAAAGAAAAAGAAACAAAAACTATGTATGCTGTTATATATGTGTTATATATATATATATATATATATATATATATATATATATATACATATATATATATATATATATTATTTTCTATATAATGCAAATAATACGCCCAATGGCTTTCAATAGAAGATAATATTTCAATCGTTCTGAACTAATAAGCCAACTATTTTGTATGCCTACTTTGAAAAATCAACCGTGTCTAAAAAGAAAACATTCGAACCGGATAATAAAACTAATTAGATTTTGCCTTGTAATAAGGTCTTGGACTCACTACACGAGATAAATTAAATTGTACACGGCTAAAATTAATTGCAAATCAATATAATTATACAAAGAACGGGGACATCGTGAACGTTTGGCAAATGTCCTTAACAAAAGCAATTTATTCGGGAAACGAGCTATGCTTTAAATATGTTCATTTGTTTACCAATATATCATCTTCTACGTAATATTAAACCAATTGTCTTTAGCATCTATAATACTAACAACATTTTCTTGCTAGTTATGCATTTAAGCAAACGTTTGTTTTACATGTTGAAAGATTCTGATGAATTTAAAATTAATTTCAATTAACATTCGTTCAAAATCATATTTGATTATATACCATATTCAAGGAAATTACACATACATACTACAATATGATAATCATAAGCATTAATTGGGTATTTTACTGATTTCCCAAAAATTTAACATCATTTTGAAAACATAATTGTCATGAATGTTCTTTAGTTTGAGTATCAAATAAAATCATATATATATATATAAAACATGCATTAATATATATATATATATATATATATATATATATATACATTTTTTTTTTTATTTTTTATAAGCGTTTCGCCCCGAGCAAGGCATGTCACGGCCACTACTGTGCAGGGGGCTACGTAGAGAGGAGAAAGGCTGGTTAAATATAGGACATAACAGAGGGTGGGTGATAGGCGGGTGAGGATACCGAGAATGAGGGTTGGGTAGATGAGAGTGTTGTGAGAATAGTTGGGAGTTAGTGTGATAGGAGGTGTCTATTGACCCTACATTTAAACACCTGGAGATTGTAACTGTCGGGAAAGCAGACTTGTGGAAGGGAGTTCCACAGGCGGGAAGCGCGAGAAAAGAAGCTGTTGGAGTAGAATTTACGGTTACATCTTATTTGTTTAACTGTAAAAGGGTGGGACCTAGTTGCTAATCTAGTATCTCGTGTAAATTTGTGCTTGGGCGGCACCAGTGATCTAAGCTCATCGGAGCAGAAGCCATGAAAGTACTTGTAGAAGAGGCACAGGGAAGCTACATCACGCCGGTGTGAGAGCGGCTGCAGCCGGTCTGCCAAGTTAGTATCAACCACGTTACAGATCCTCCTTTGTATTTTGTCAAGAAGCCCAAGGAGAGCAGCAGGGGCACCCGACCAGATATGGCAGCAATATTCAATACACGGGCGGATGGTAGATTTGTATATGTGCAGAATAGTTTCAGGTGGGAAAAATTTCCGGGCCCTGCACAGAGAGCCGACTTTCATAGCAGCAGATTTGGCAATGGATTCAATATAGTCATTCCATTTGAGGTCCGCCGAGAGTGTAAGGCCAAGGAGGCGTAGTATTTTACTCTCTGGGAGGCTAGCCTGTCCCATGCTAATGGGAGGTAGATGCGATAGTCTATGGTGGTTAGTTGATAACAGCTTTGTTTTGGAGGCATTGAAATTTACCAACCATTTCCTACCACAGGTCACTACGGATTGGAGGTCCCTTTCCAGTGCGGCAGCGAGGTTCACTTTGTCGTCCAGACCTGGTTTCTGATCGATGCGGGAGTAGATTGTTGTGTCGTCGGCATACATGCCAACTTGGGATCTAATTGTGTCGGGGAGATCATTAATGTAGATCAGAAATAGCGTGGGACCTAGGATAGAACCTTGAGGGACGCCCGCGTTCGTCTGGTAGTTTTGGGAGGCATGCCCATTTAATACCACCTTTAATGTGCGGTTAGAGAGGAAGGACTGGATGAGGTCAGACAGATGTCCAGTTATCCCATAGCTCCGCAGTTTGCACAAGAGGCCAGCATGCCAGACCCTGTCGAATGCTTTGGAGATATCAAAGGCAACGGTTCGGGCTTCACCATTCTTGTCGAGTGCCTGGTATATGTACTCGGTAATGGTCGTTAGCATATCAGCAGTAGACCTGGTGAAGCGAAACATATACTGTTTGTCAGAGAGAAGCCCGTTGGTCATAAGGTGCTGAATCACCTCGGCGTTGATAATGGCTTCGAAAACTTTGCCAAAGATTGGAAGGAGACTAATAGGACGGTAATTGGCGGGGTCTGAGGATTCGCCAGAATTCTTAAATATAGGTACTACGCAGGAGGACTTCCAACAGGCAGGAAAGCAGGAAGCAGATAGGCAGAGGTTATAGCGTTTAGAGAGGACAGAGGAGAGTTCTGGGGCACATTTCTTCAGTACTATGACTGGGATTCCGTCACCGCCGCTCGCTTTGTGTGGGTCAAGTTGCGCAATTATCTTGGCGACCAGCGAGGGCGAGATGAGGACGTTATTTAGTTGAGCCTTAGTTCTGGGTGGGAAGTCTGGTGTAGGTATTCCTAACGAGTCCAGTGTCGAATTGGTTGAGAATTTACGGGCAAAGCACTCAGCCTTGTCGGCTGGGGAGGTGAGAACTTCAAATTCATTGATTAGTGGGGGTATTGAAGTCTTGTTCCTGCTGAGCACGCTTTTGCAGAGACGCCAGTAATCTTTGGAGCCAAACTTAGAGGTTGCTATGCGTTGCATAATTCTGGTAGCAAACGCCCTCTTGGCTTCGTTCAGTACTTTTTTACACTTGTTCCGTGCTGAGGTGAAAAGGCGCCTGTTTTGGTTCGACGAGCAGCTTCGATAGAGCCGGAAGAAATGGTTCCGGTGGGCAATAGCGGCCGAGCAAGCGGGTGAGAACCAGGGGGACGAATTAGGTTTTAGTTGGAATTTTCTGGCAGGGATAAAAGCATCGATGCCAGCCAAGAGAAGACTTCGGAGGCACAGTCTTCGACAGGAAGATGCCAGCCAAGAGGAGACTTCGGAGGCACAGTCTTCGACAGGAAGATCAAAGACGTTGTTCCAGGGGACGTCGCAGAGGAAGTCCCTGAACGAGTCCCAGTCGGCTCTTTGGTAGCAGTATGATATTCTGCTGGTCTTGTTTTCTTGGGAAGAGTTAGTGCGGATTGATATGTTTACGGAGACTACGGCGTGGTCAGAATTTCCAAGGGGGCAGAGTTGCCTGGTAGTGCAGGAGTCTGGGATGGAAGTAAAACAAAGGTCGAGTAAAGAGTCCCTTCCGTTAGGGTTTTTAGAGAAACGCGTGGGGAAGTCCACCACTTGCGTTAGAGCTTGGGCTATTGAGAAGTGCATGGTGCGGATCCCAGCAAGGTCGGTGGCTGAGTTTTCAAGCCACTTGGTGTGGTGGGCGTTAAAATCGCCAAACACAAATATTTGGGCAGATGGGTGAGAAGAAATGGCCCTGTCGATGTTATTAGAGATGCAATCAAGTAACGTACAGTCAGAGGAGGAGGGGGAGCGGTAGAGGAAGAAGAGATAGCTAACCGAGCTTAGAAGTGAGAGACGGAAGCACATGAAGGAATGATCAAGGGATTCAAGAGATGTGACCCTGGCTAGGGGGAGTTGTTCGCTGACATATACACCAAGCCCATGCATATGGACATTGGAGTCCTTCCTGAAGAGAGGAAGGTAACCAGGAACGAACAGCTCTGAAGAGGGGATAGAAGGGTCAAGGTTAGTCTCACATATAGCTAAGATATCGGGTGAGTTAGAAGGAAAGACTCTACACTATTAAAGTTACTGCGAATACCTCGTATATTTGTGAAGGTAACGCAGATAGGTTTGGGCGATTTACGACTAGCTGGTTTAGGCTTGCTATTTTGTTTGTTAAATTTCATGTTGGTTGTAGTTGTGGATAGAGAGGTCTAGAGTAGGGTCAGATGGTCGTTAATTGCAGCAGGTGAAGGATGGAGAATGGCGCCGCCTGCAGCATAATGTTGCCTCGGGGTTGCCCATCGGAAATTCATGCAGGGACGCCCGTCCATGCGCGAAATGGCACAACAGGAACCCCGATATTATTCAACTGTTGATCAGAGC